>KN490430.1:0-10581 GCA_000787155.1 Scartelaos histophorus
ACAGTGAAGGAGAGATCCACTCATTTAGAGAGTGTTCTTCTCAAAGAAAAACACTCCATTCCACCTTGTGATGTCATGTCATTTGAGGGTATTGAAAAGCGGTATATAATTGTCATTTACATTAAAGTCCATATCCCTTTCCTTAGAATCATTTGGATTGTTTCAGTCCTGGAATAGCCAATCTCAAAGGTAAAAGGAGTTGAAAACTTGAAAACTCACTATACAAAATCATAAGGTGATATAGAAGCATTTTTGAGATTTGGAAACGTAGACAGACTTATTAAAAGTTACTCAAACGTGTGAATCAAACAAAACAAAGTCCAGATATGCTGCCAGATGCATCATATAAGAGCTTTAACCTGACACATTACGCCTCATTAAAACTGTTTGTCCAAGAACCACTCTCCCAATTATAACATTTTACAACTGCAGAAAAGCCCATTTCAGATGATCAGAACCAGTGTGAGCAGGAGCACAATTATGGAAAACACCAATTACAATGTGCCAATCTATTACTGGAGGTTTATGAAATATGAACAAATGGAACAACCTCCAGGTATGTTTTGGTAAAGATATAGCAGGTTTGAAAGAAAACATATGTAGTTAATGATTTCATATTTTATTAACAAAACAGTATTGATCTAAAATTAAAACAAAAGAAACTGATTCATTTAATTATTCATTCATTTCCTATTCTCTAGCAGGCAGCTGATGATTTTAATTTTGGTGTTTTAATAAATTTTTGAGCATTTGTCACTGACCTGGATTTGTAATTTTCCAGTGAATCACTAGCAGAGCAGTGGCCGGAGATAGGGGGTAGGTGAAAACACATTTTCTGAGCCCTCACACTTTGAATGCAGGTAAATATAGGATTATAAATACGTTAAAATACTTTGAGTGATTTGATGACACCATTATATACCATTATAAGTTGAGAAAAGTCTCCTCTAAGAGCTTAAAAACTTCGTCCTCACCTGCCCTCATTTGAAAAGTGAACAGTCAGTCATCACATTGGACATTCCTGAGGTGTATAGATATTTTGGACATCTTTCAAAGTGTGCAGCTCTGTGTAATTCATCTCGGTATGTCGCAAGCCTCAGGAGCACCCGTCCTGCGTAGGGGAAACTCTCTTAGGCTTATCCTCGTTTCCGGGTCAGTCGTGGCCACTGCTGACTCTCACCTGTGTCTTTGTTGACTCACAGAGCAGACGGTGTCCACTGAAATAGCAGGGGGAATCCTATGTGCGTACGAGGAGCCACTTAAGCACCTCTGAGCAAGGAAACACGGGGGAAGGCCTGACCATCCATCCTCTCATAATGGGATCAATGTGTGTCCAGCCAGGCCCTGCTGCCACATAAGGACTAATTGGATTACAGAGTCTGTGGAGAGAGGGGGGGGAGAGAAAGAAAAGGGTGATAGAAAGTAGAAAGGGAGGGGGGTGAAGGAAGGGACAAAAGAGAAAAAAGAGACTGCAAGTGAGGCAGAAATTAAACTTTATTTAGGCAGGGGTGTTGGACTGGGAGGGTAAAGGGTAAAGTTTGGGAAGGGACCCCTCATAAAGTCTGTAATATCAATTTTTCATTAAACAGCAGGTAGTGCGGGTCCACCAATGTGATTATACCAAAGGCCCAGACTTTGGTTCTACACAGAAAGAGAGAAAATTAGGAATAGAGAGGTAAGGAATGGAAAGAGAGCAGAAGAGACGGAGAGAAAGATGGAGGAAGATGGAGGAAACATGGAGAAAGAAAGAGAAAGACACAGATGGAGGAAGAGAAGAACAAAAGTGGGGAGAGGGAGGAAGAATGACCCATCTTAAATCATCCCAGGGTGAGGTAAGGCGAGGAGGGAGACGGACGGAGAGATAGGCCGGAAAAGAGGACGAGGAAGGGGGGGAAAACAGAGGGCATCCCCGGCTTACCCCCCACATCCCGCTGCGTAGGATCCTCTTAAGCCTCCGTGAGACGCGTGTGTGGCGTCAGAGATTGGGCGAGCGACGGGGGTTTTCCGGGGATAGTCTCGAGTGGATATTCCATCAGCAGAAGAGTAACGGCACAGCGGAGGTGGAGAGGTAAGACCCACTCACCTGTCGGCCCCCACTGAACAGAGAGTGAGACATAAAGAGAGAGAGAGAGAGACGGGAGGCAGGTAGGTCGGGGATTTCATGATTACACCTGATTACATAACAGACTGTGAAATATTCTCCTGGGCATTACTCGTCTTTATATCACATTTCATTTTATTGATAAGAGAAGCTTTCAGGGGCACGCCATGTAGACACTTTTCTGCTCTGTCACCTCTTGTGCCGATGGAAATGTTATTATTTTGCATTTCAGCTTACCCATCTCTGGAGACGAGCAGGCGATGCCACTAGTTTCAGTTCAGATGTGCGGAAAGGTGATGCACTGACAGTAAAAATGTTTTTCGAGGGAGTGAATGAGCAATAAAAACATCTGCAGCGGACTAAATGTGCGATTTAAAGTAAGTTAAGTGTTACACTACGGAGCATTAAGTGCAAAATAATGACAAATACGTAGTACCCTCCTTAATTGTTGGTCGATTGAATCACCACTGTACAGTCCAGACCATAGACCGTATATATAAATGGACATAGCTAACGCGTTAGCCGCCGCGTGCCAAACAGGAAGTGCTCCAGGAGGCTCTTCCGGCTCCATCTCACCCTGGCTCCCATTGACTTACATTAGCATCTTGTCGCTCGTCTCTCTGTACCTGCTGCAGTGATCCTCTTCATCTTGGTCTTAAAATGTTCTTATTAACCCGCTCTACATGATCCTGAATTTTTTTTTCGCTATTTTGTTAGTCAGAAAAATCCTATTCATAACATAGAACCTGGCTCCAGATTCGCTCCTGTAACCGTGAAGCATTACAAGCCTCATTGGAGCGACGCCCAGATTCGCCTGTAACCGTGAAGCATTACAAGCCTCATTGGAGCGACGCTAAACGCTATGGGTGACGTAACACTCGCTTAGTCCACTTTTTTATACAGTCTATGGTCCAGACAGGTGCTCACTACATTGCGAAATATATTCTGAGTTTGAGAGTTGTTGAATTCTAGGCCCAGCTCACATTTCCTGAGTGGATTAATGAGGAGCAGAGATGGGGTCAGAGATTGGATGAGAGGATCAATAATTCCCATTGAAAGGGAAATCCAACTGCCCTGAGCTGGAAAACGCAAAGACAAAAAGATTAGTTAATCAGAGTCACAAAGGCCACAGGAATGAAGTCACAAGATGCAGATAAAAAAGTTCATACAAGTTTAAGATATCCACTGCTTACGGAAATATTTCCTGAAAAATACACAATGTTTGAAGTCATGGGCAGCTGTAAGTCCATGGAATTATATTAGCAAGTACTGACGACTGCATCTACTGTATCAGATGAGAACTTGTGGGACACTGGAGCTGTTTCCTGTCTCCCTGATTTCAGAAAGTGTCATTGACAGGCAGATTCACCAATTAGAGAGACGTATGCTCTGTTCACGTAAAAAAAAAAATAAAAATACAAGAAACAAGCAGAAAACAACACCAAGGACTGAGAAACAGCAGGGAGTTTCTGCAAATCAACAATTAAAGCACCAAAATGTTACTTTTCTCAGGTAAAATAAGTAATATATTTTGATCTAAATGTTCTAAATTAGCAGCCGTGGTTGGACCGTCCAAAGTTAAGACGGAGGATTTTCTCGCTCTATGTTCCAATTCCAGGCTCAGGTAGTAGGAGGGACAGAACTCTATCGACCTTAAAGGCAGCAAAAGCACTTTTCATCACCACTCACGCATCATTCACAACCACAGTGAGATTGCTTTAGGTTAATTGTCTTGCCGAAGGACACAACAGCAGTATATGAGCTGGAATCACATTGCCAGGGGATCTGTAATATTTAAGATTTGAACTACAGACCAAATAAGAGCACAAGGACTTGACCAATTGAGCTACCGCGGCATATTTTTTCTTTTTTCTTTGTAAAGCAACTATAAGTGTTCAAAAAAGCACTATATAATTATTATTATTTGTGTCATTACATTTTCACTAGAGCTTTATCTGCAAATGAAGTTCCAGGATAAATAAATACTGTTTTTTATTTGTTTGTGTATTTAGAAATCTGCAGTACACTCTCTGACCTGTACACAATTATTGTATTAATAGTTATGAGGGACAGTGGAGTAGGGATGGGAATTGCAGGGTCATGACTCAATGCGATACTCGATACACAATATATAGGATAATCAATATATAGCACATAAAAAACATAATTTTAAAGAACCAGATACATTTTTACAACAGTATTTATTTCTCAAACCACTGCCTGGGCAATGTCAATATGGACTAAACCAGTTGTAACAAAACAATTTTTTAAAATATACCAAATCACAATACTGTATAGACAAATTTAATATCACAATATATTGACATTTTGATACCAAATCAATCAAATATTTATTGACAGGAGCATCTGCGATAAAACCACAGGTAGAACATGCAAACTCAAAATGACACAACAATCTGCAAATCAAAGCTGGGACCTTTTTGTTAAGCCTAACTACTGTGCGACCGCACTGATACTGCACTGAATGTGCTGTGTAATGTAATAGCCATGTCAAATACACTCTCATCTCCTCCATGAAAAGACTATAGGGGATTTCACATCACAACTATATGATTACCTTACACTTACTTGGGCTTATACTCTGTGAACCCAGTGTGTTCTCAAAGCCCATCACTATAAGCCCCATTCATTCACCTGTCAGTCAAAGCAGGGCCGCACCTGCCTCTGATCCTCTCTAAAGAACATCCTCAGGCACTATCAAAACAGTTCATTTGGTTCTTTTAGATTTTCATGTGTTTTCATGTATGTACAAGGCCTATACATCTTAAATTTCCTTATCGAGCCTTCAAGGTGTCCTTCCTATAATTCGAGGATAAATACTTGTATGTTCTCTGCAGTGGTTCTTCCAAAGGTGGAGGCTTTCATCTCTGAATCATTGACTTTTGATTGATAATGTTGAAAACACAAAACTGAGACTAGCTAAATAAACCATGACACGTGATCAGAGACTTGTAGACTTTTTTAAATTTGAGGCATAATTACAGTTGGGAAATATTCAACATAATTTCTACTAAAGACATTTAAACAAAAATATTTATTTATTTTTTAAGACTAATACACAATAATTTTTTTAAGAATTATTTTCAGTGATCACTGGTAATGTGGTGGGCAAATGTGTTGCACAGATCTCAACTCTTTCATACATCTTTAATGTGAAATGAATCCTTAGGGCCTATAAATCTTTAAAAAAATATTTTTTAGTCAAAACATTAGTTGCAAGTTAAATTATAAAGATTATTGCCGTGTTCAGCAGTCTAATGTAAAGTAATGGCTGCAGATGCATGAATAAAGACGTAATTCATAATAAGTATGACTCAGGATTAGTGGCTATTGAATAATACAGTTTATTCATTATTTCCTCTTTTAATTCATTCTTTATTAGCACTAATTAAGGTGCAGCTAATTTAAAATGATACCAAAAAGTAGAGAAACCATGTGGCATGTGAATCTGACCATATTTAGTTAATGGAGTTTTCTGTTTAAATACACAAGTAACATGAGCCAGTCTCCACAGCGTCATACATGATGGCTGTTCCCTTTATGTAAAATAAGTAGTTCAGACTGTGCTTGTGAATGGCTGGACAGCTGTCAGACTGCTGCTGTCATACTTAAATATAAACCAGTTCCTCCCGAGTGGGTTGCAGATCTGACATCACATGGAGATATTTGTAACTATATTTTCTGCCTTGGAAACAGGATGTTTTTTATCAATTATTGCTTCAAAGAAAATCCAAAAACCCTCCCACCTGAGACCCCTCGACACACTGTCCCACGTGCGCAACAACGTACAACTCTTCCCACAAAACACAATCACAACTACCTCAGCGACGCACCTCTCAGCCAATCAGAGAGCAGCAGGCGACAAGAAGAGGAAGTGTGGTCACGCTGTATGTTATCATCATCGGCACTGACAGAAATAGCACCGTCAGAGTAAACAACACATCCCATTCATAAAAAAAAAAAAAAAAAAAAAAAAAAAAAAACCAACATAGCCGCAAACGCCTACTACGCAACCGAGCAAAGGAGAATCTAGAGATAGACGAGCAAACGGAGAGATGCACAAAAGACATGCAAAGAAGACAAGAATATTTTAGACAAAGAGAAAGTGAGAGAGGAATGAAGAGGGGGGCAAAAGTTGACATCACATCCTCGCCAAGTGGAAATCACCAAAGTAAGACAGGGCGAAATGAATGAATTTAAAAAGTATTGCATTACATTTTGTCAGTATTGAATTTATTGATATTATTAATGCATTTTTTGGCACACTAATAATAGAAACTGAATGTCCCTCTTAGTTGGGGTTCAGGTATTGTACAAAACTTGAATGGACAGTAAAATTAAACACAAAAACCACTTTAAATCACTTTAAATAAGATAATTCTTTGGAGGATTGCATTATATGTTTTCAGTTTTTGTTTATCTATTGCAAATCTTTAAACATTTACTTCAGCTTTTACTTGAGAATTGTATTATAACTGATTTACATGAACTATTTTCTGTAAAAACATCAGTTGCACACACAGTCTATTTATACTATACTACAAATATATATAGACTTTTCCACCTTATTGCATGTTAAGCACTAATACCTGCTTTACAATGCAACTTTTGAGAGCCCTCCGCTGCTGTCATCCATGCACGTTAGCAGAAGTCCCCAGCTGTTGTCTGCCCACGCACTGTGCCATTACACCAGTAGAGTTTCCACAGACGCACACACTCACACACACGCACGCACACAACACGCACACGAGCGCACACACAGAGCCAGATAAGGCCATTGTAAAGAGATGCTGTAAAAATGTGTCAGTTCCCCACCAAAGAGGAAGTGATGAGAGCTGCAATGGAAATCTATTTTTAGTGGAGCGGAAACGTCAGTTCTCTTTCCAGGATTACTACATACAACACAGACAAAGCTTCACAAGCGCCAGTGAAAGTGCGCAGTTCCTCCCCGTTCGCCCATGCTGTATTCCAGAGCAGGATGGCAACAAGGAGGGGGAGGCTTAACTTACGTTGAGGAGACATTATTGTTTCAATTTTCCCCAGTTGTGACAAGGTGGGACTTACTGAGATATCTTTGTATTGTACTATGCATAAAGAGCTTTTGTTATTTAACTCAATAAGTCTTTTCTTCTTTTTCCTTTTTTTTTTCTTGAATTTTCAGACAATCTTTTTGCACTGTTTGATAATTTGTGTATTGTTTCACCATGGTAACTGCTGAACTTTCCTCCAAAAACATACAAGAATTACACCACCAGCGTGAAGTATTGTAACTCCAATTTTCTTACAATTAGTTTTTCAGTCAGCCTAAGAGTGTGTTCACATTTCTCACATCTAGTTTAATCCTGATATACATTTATTTTATAATTAGTTTGTGATCTAGTCCAGGTTTAATTCCATTTTTTATTTGCACCCTAAAACGAAGATCCCCATGCATCCCACGTACTTAACAATATGAAAGTTCTGTTCAGAGTTCAGAGTTTAGTCCTGATGTAGACTCAATTTGGTTCTGTTTTAGTCCTGGTTTAATCCTGGTCTACTTCAGGATTTGTTCCCAATTTGGTTTAGTTTTGTAATTTTGATGTGGTCTGCATACAAATGTGAATGCACTCTAATAACCCTCTAAGTTGTTACATTTAATATTTCAGAAATACAAAAGATTTTGCAGATTTACAATTTACCTTCAATATTACTTCTTTATGCAATAAGAAGTTTGTATTGATAACATTTTTTTTTCCCTCATCACTTGTGAGGTATTTTTGGCCTGTAATAAACAGGTACTAATGATGTTCCATCTTAGGTGCAGTGACAGTAGCACATGATTAGACAGTCGTGCTTAATGATGGCTGTCTGAGCATTAGCCCGAGTGTTAGCCTGCGCCGCTAAACAAGGTGCTAACAAAGCCCCTCATCTCACTGATGTCAGATGTTTGTCATAGCACTTGTTTGGAGTGGGTGTTCTCACTTCCATTTGCATCACATGGTAACAGGCCGAAAGCAGAAAGTCAGTCTCATGTGGGCGGTCGAGCAGTACCTTGGTCACTGGACCCAATGATGATGCGTTTAATGACCAAAATGAGAGTGAGAAAAGCAGAGTGACATACAGTGTTCATGAGAAGTTTATTCGCACTTTCATGATGTGCTTCAATACAGAGTTGAATTTCTGCAGAAGTGTGATCTTAGTGAGAATCATTGGGGATAACCAGAGTCCATTTTAAATAACATTAAAGGGGACATACTGGGTAAAGCTGGCATTTTTATTTTTATTTAATGCTGTAATAGTTTTCCCCTCATGAGTTTTATTTCAATTGATTCATACTTGTTTCTTTAATCCTGTGTTGTGCATTTTAGGCTTACATGCTCAGAAAATCTTTCACCTACCCTCTATCTCTGCCCACTTATCTGCGGTTACTCACATTATTATTTATTCAATTAAGATTTCAGCTCGTGCATTTAGGGTTCAGAAATGTCACTGAGGTATTTTTCCACAACAAAACTTGCAACAAGTAGTGGAAAGAGTTGAATTTTATAATGCAAATCCCATAATGTCAAAATATACATACATAATTGTGCACACGTTTCTGCAATCTGCATACAATTAATGCTTAAATTGATTGTAATACAAATAGTTGTTTTTGTTAAATTAATGAGAGAATAAGTGAAGACTACTGCAGACCAACAAGCCTTCAAACAGAGTCCTTCCCCCTGAGGACACTTAACCTCCTCCCATCCTCTCCCTTTCTCTCTCTCCTTCTCCTTCTCTCTCTTCCATCGCACTGAAAACATGTAAGAAAATGGGTCATGGAGCTGGACGAGAGGAGCCTGCAGTGAGCCGGAGGGTCCAGGCCGGGGGCAGAGCAGTGCAGAGAGGAGGAGGGAGGGGAGACAAGATCCACATGCAACTAATAATGATATAAAGCTAGTCAGCCATTATTAATCTATAATAAACTCAAATAAAATAGGATAAGATTTGATTAGATTAAATTAATTAATCTCACAGTGGAAGATTTGCCTGCAACTCTTTATCCCCAAAAATGGAAGATAATAGGAAACTGCTGCTACCAAAACAAAACTGAAGATATGAGTATTTGTTTTACTTTTTTATTATCACATGTTAAAATTGTGTCTGTTTACAAGCTGATGAGGTGGCATGCAGTATATTGTTGGTGTTTTTCAGATTCTAGTGGCATAATCTCAGATGGGGGGGCAGATGGGATTTCCCCATTGATTCCATTGTACACTGCCATGAAATAGCCCAAAAATATTCACAAAACAACAAACCTGATCATTTGTATTAGTCACTAGACCCAAGAACATATTGTTTTGTAACTAAATTCAATATTCATTCAATATCCATCTGTATTAAATATGACTGGTCTACATGAAACCTAAAAAATGGTGAGTCCAATGGTCACTATGAGTAAAAAAAATGTGAATGTAGAATATTGGGTGAAAATAATTGCTGAATTGGTATTGTGGTAGGAGTTAAATAAATAAATGTTATCATTTCATACAGTCCTAACATTCATGCTGTCTGTCTAAATTGGGCATGTTCATTCTTACCTTTGCTACTACTTATCCCAGGTTAATCCCTTTTATTTTATTTTAAATGAGCTGAATTGTTGAAAATCAAAAGTATTAGTTATCGTTCGCTGGATTTTGTGTCATGCTTCTGTCATCTTTACGCTCATGGGTTTGGCTGGAATCAATATTTGCTGAGTCTTTTTCCATGTAAGATGTCAGTGTTGTTCTGAGAATGTGAAGAAAGACCACTGACTTATGCATTTGGAATTAGCTAACATAATTACTCAGCCCTTTTCAGTCTGTCAGAAATGTGTGCGTCTTCTTTGAGGCGGTGTTGATGCGTAGGAGACAGTTGCGTCCGTTATTTGGCTGTTGATGGCTTTAGTTGTCATGACAATTTTTAGTAGGTCTTCTTCACCATGGCGACTACACTCGGACATGAATAAGTTTAATCAAATATAGAATTTATAATGGCTTATTTTTGAATGACACAATTAGATCCTTTTCGCTTTTATTCTGGAGAAAAAAAGCAGCTCTTCCTGACCCAGTTTGAATCAAAAAGCTGTTTCTTTCTCAAAAATAGTGCTTTCTATTCCAGTGTGATTTAATGAAAGGCTAAACATACTGTATAATACATGGTCTATCTATTAAATCTAAATGTAACACAGTGTTAAAGATGATGGGGCATCGAATACATGCATTTTATTGTTCTGAAATTATGGCCATTATTCTGTTCACCAGCTCTTTTGTAACTTAAAGATGCATTATAGCGTTCTGGGAGGGATGTCCATGCTTTCTCCATGGTGACATTATTGCTACTTATTAAATAAAGTTCAAAAATACCTTGAAAAACCTGCCCTCCACAGATCAGACCTGTAACTTGACCTGGTGGTGCCTCCCATGAAAAAAGGATGTGTTAAGGCAAAAAAAAAAAAAAAA
>JACN01071453.1:0-19429 GCA_000787155.1 Scartelaos histophorus
GTGTTTAATGCCGTACTGCGGAACATCTCAGCCAAAGCAGAAAACAAGCATGGAAACAAGCATTTGACAGGTGCTCCACAAGAAAAGTTACACAGTGCGGTTTTAATAGAACTGCAAGATTAAATGTTTAAGTACCAGAATTTCCTCCGCAAATAATTAAATATATGTTTTATTCTTTGTAAAACGATGAACCCTGTAGTTTATATCTGTACAAATGTTGTGTATTAAATTGTCAATGGAAACTTAAATGTGAACTTTGAACTGAATTCTATTGTTAAAACATAAATAACCAGTCTTATCTCTATGCAGATAAAACTACTCTATTCGGGAACTACAGCCTGTCAGCAGCAGCGCGTATCAAAAGTATAAAATAAACAGACACTAATAGATACTAGAACTAGTATCAAAACTAGATCCTCATTTCTCGCAGGTATCGGCCCTAAAAAAGTCTCATTGACGGGACAGAAATGAAGCTATCCTTTCCTGCACAACTAGTACACGCCCATGGACCACTAATTAATGACAAAGAAAATAATGCATTCAAAATATTAACAATTATACTGACGCACACCATTCCGACAAAAACAAAAGCACATGAAAACACTCTGGGTCGGCAGGACGGTAAATTTAAATTCAAAAAATGACCCGATGGAAGTATTCACGTTGTAAACTGTGCAGAAAAAGTTTGCATATCACAGAAGCTCAACCCTACGATAAATTTAAATGCAAAACATGTGACAGAACAGAACCTTCTGGATCTGTTCTATATCGGTTCAATTCTCGTCCACTAAAATTAATTTGCATAAAATAAATGTTGCTTTTGGGGCAAATGCAGTTATGCGATTAATTGAGATGAATTCATTACAAAGCCTGTAATTAATTAGATTTTTTTTTTTTTTAATCAAGTCCCACCCCAAAAACAAAAGTACTATGATTTAAAGATGCATCTGTTGTGTAACTTTTCTTGTGGAAGGTCCGTCAAATGCTTTTCTTCATGGAAATGTTACTTAAATGTTTCACAGTACGGCAATAAATCTTTCTATCTTCATGAAACACCAAACAAGACCACATTACAGGTCAGATCTGTGGAGAGGCGACCCCGCTCACAGTCAGAATCCCTGTTTTTCTAGGTGTTTTTGAGCTCTAAAACTTAAAATTGATAAATGTAAAGTAGAGCTGTTTAATGTCACACTGTGGAATATTCCAGACAAAGGAATGATGTAACTATAGAAACAAGCAGGTGATGGACCCCCAGCTGAAAAATTACACACGTTTAATGTTGAAAATCACATCCTATTGTCTTTAAAAAAAAAAAAGTGTTTTGTATAAAAAATGTTAGTATTGAGGCAACACAATCTGCAGCAAAAACTACCACAACTAAGAAGCAAAAATCTACAGTCTCTCCACCTTTCTTTTGTGACCCACCTGGAAGAGAGAGGGGGGAGAGCTCGTTATAACCCCCAAAAGAAGCGTTCCGGATCAGCTTGCGCCCGTCCGGATGCGGGGGTCTGAGGGCCACGGTCCCCCCGCACGTGGAAAAGCGCCGCCTGCCCAGTATTCCCTCTTCCTTCATCATCGGGACGGTCAGAAACAGACCTTTGGAGATGGCAAAATGAGAGGCTTTTCCCGGCAGAGATGGAGGGATGGAGAGGTGCAGAGGACGAGGGCAGAGGAGGAGGAGCGGAGTGGTCATGGGTTTGGATTGTGCCGGGGTTTAAAGGGAGGATGGACGGAGGAGGGGCGGAGAGAGAGAGGAGCAGTGCCTCATGTCTGCGCCGAGTGGAGTGCAGCAGTGGAGGACGACGGAGGATAAGAAGGGGAAGCTAAGACACGCCCACTCACTCTCTCTCCTCCCTCTTTCTCGCTCTCCTTCTCTTTCTCTAACTGTTAATACTGTTAACACCTCTCCCTCATTCCTCTTTCTCTCTTTCTGTAACTGTTAACTGCTCTCCTTCTCCCTATTTCTCTCCTCTCTTTCACCTTCTCTCTCTCTGTAGCTTTCCCTCTTTCTCTCTCTCTCCTTCTCTTTCTATAACTGTTAACAATACAGTTACTCCTCTCTCTCCTCTCTGTAAGTTTCCCTTTCTCTCTCTCCTTCTGTAACTGTTACTAATACAGTTAACACCTCTCTCTCCTCCCTGTCTCCCTCCTTCTCTTTCTGTAACTGTTAACTCCTCTTTTCTCCCTCTTTCTTTCTCTATCTTTCTCTCTCTATCTACAACTATTAATAATACAGTTAACTCTTCTCTCTTCCCTCTTTGTCTCTCTCCTCTCTTTCTCTAACTGGTAACTCCTCTTTCTCCTCCCTCTTTCTCCTTCTGTAACTGTTAATACAGTTAACTCTTTCTTTCTCTGTAACTTTCCCTCTTTCTCTCTCTCTCTCCTCTTTCTCTAGCTCCTAATAAAATTGTTAACTCCTCTCTCTTCTCTCCTCTCTTTCTCCTTCTGTAACAGTTAATTAAACTGTTAACTTCTCTCTCCTCCCTCTTTCTCTCTCCCTGTCTCTCTCCTTCTCTCTTTCTGTAACTGTTAACAATACAGTTACTCCTCTCTCTAATCCCTTTCTCTTTCTCCTTCTCTCTGCAACTTTCCCTCTTTCTTTCTTTGCTTTCTCTGTTAACTCCTCTCTCTCCTCCCTCTTTCTCTCCTCTCTTTCTCCTTCTGCTATTGTTAATACAGTTAACTTCTCTCTCCTCCCTCTCTCTCTGTAACTTTCCCTCTTTCTCTCTTCTTTGCTTTCCCTAACTATTAATAATTCCTCTCTTCTCCCTCTTTCTCTGCTCTCTTTCTCCTTCTGTAACTGTTAATACTGCTAACTCCTCTCTCTCCTCCTTCCTCTAGCTCTCTCCTTCTCTGGAACTGTTAATAAAACTGTTATCTCCTCTCTCTCCTGCCTCTTTCTCTCTTTCTTCTTTTTGCATTCATCCCCCTCTCAGTGTCCCCCTCACTCTCCTGTTTCCCTTTTTTCCCACTCATTTTTCTTTACTCTCCTCCTCTTCTCTTCCCCCTAACTCCTCACTCTATCCTCCTCTCCCTCCCTCCCTCTTTCTACTTCATTTCATTTACACCCCTCTTGCCGTTTTCCTCCCCTTTGTCCTTCCTCTCACCCTTCTCTCTCTTTCCTCTCTCCCTCCCTAACTCCTCACTCTATCCCTCTCTCTTTGCATTTCTTCTTTTATCACCAAACTCTCCCTCTCTCCTTCATCCTCTTTTTAATTTACTCTGATCCTCCCTTCACTCCTTTCCTCTTTTCTCTCTCCCTCCACTTATTCCACATTCTCTTCCTTTTTCCTTCTTCTCATCCTCCTCTCTCTCCCCTTCTCCCTCTTTTTTCTTCCTCTCATTCTCCTCTCTCCTTCCATGTCTTCCTCACTCTCTCCTTTTTCCTTCCTCTCATCCTCCACTCTCCCCTTCAACTCCTCCCTCTGATCCTTCTCTCTTCCTCTCTCTATCCTCTTCTCCCTTCTTCTCCTTTTCTTTTTACACCCATCCCCTCTTTTTCTTTTTTTCTACCATTCCCTTTTCTTTACTACCCTCTCTATCCTCCTCTCTCTCCCTCTTCTCTTTCTTTTCTTCTCTCCATCCATGGAAACACTCGTCTTTTATCCGCTCATTCTGTTCATTCAAATTAAAGCAGAATCATTACTCATCAGGGTCCCTGGGTTTGCAATTCTAAAAGGGACTCATTTCTGTTTTTCACGTTCACGTCACCAACAGAAGGAAAGGTCAATCAATCCACCCCTTTATTTTTAAAAGACAAACCGCACTTTTTGTTCCCGCTAAAAAATACAGTTTAAAGAGGATTTTAAAAGTCGTATATTACACAAAATGGACTCTTGTGAGCTTTAAGTCATGTTCTAATGTTGTTACCTCCTCAAAAACAGACCTGAGTTGTGTTTTGCTTCATTCAAATGTTGGAGTAATTTTATTATTAGTCTGTACATCTCCAAAGCTCAAAATGCTCGGTAGTTTTCAAGTTAAGTTAAAGTTAAAAAAGGGAGTTGTTCAGGGTGTGAATGAACCAAAATCCAGGCCAGTTTGTGATGAGGAAACTACATTAGAACATAGATGAGAAAATAGCAAAATATCTACACATTTTCATTCATGCAAGAGGTGAGAAATTGAACCTTTGTAACTTTTTTGTCCCTATTTAAATGACATATTACCTGTATTTTAAACATGAACACCTTTATCACTGACAATAATAAAGACTGAATATAGAGGAAAAACTTACAGCACTCTTGACCTAGAAAAGCAAATAGAAAAGTGTGTGAATTATTAATGTTTAAAGCTCTATATTACACAAAATGGACTGCTGTGAGCTTTAAGTCATGTTATAATGTTGTTACCTCGCAAAAACAGACCTTGAGTTGTGCTTGTTTCATTCACATGTTTGAGTAACGTTTTATTATGACTGTGTCTACATCTCCAACACTCAAAATGCTCAGTTCCACCTCGTGATGTCATTAAGCAGTAGTTTTCAAGTTAACAGCTCCATTTAGTTTATAAAAATGGGAAATTTCTGGTTTTAAGTAATCACAATGATTTTAGTGACTGTTTATGCAGTTTAAAAACATACTGGAGCACTTCCTGTATTACAACATGACATCACAAGGTGGAACAGTGTTTTCAGTTGGAGAAAATCGCTAAATCTGCAGGGTTTGTGTGTTAAACATGTGTGGATGAAACAAAACACAACTCCAGGTCTGTTTGTGATGAGTTTAGAATATAGATCAGAAAATAATGTAATGGGCCCTTTAATATTTTAGCTGAAACATTTTTGAAAATTATTTGAGCCTAAAATTGTTGTTAAGTTGGTGTTAAGTTTTGCATCCAAAAAAGTTGGATTCTGACAGATACTAAAACTAGTGTCAAAACTAAGTAAAAAATTATTTAAAAATCCAAAATTTTACCTTTCCTGAAAAACGCAATAATTTCCTTGATTAGAACCAGGCCCGTGGGGAGAAATGTGGGGGCCCGGGGGCAAGAAGCCTCAAATGTGGCCCCCTCTAATATAAATTAATAAGAAGAGCATCTTAAAACTTAAAAATGACACTCTATTGCAAATAAAAAGAGTGGTGTTAATTAGCATATTGAGCCCTTTTATTATTTTAGTAATACATTTGAGGTTGAAATAAGCAGATCAGAATATCCGTGTGAAAAACAGCTATTTTGTCCCCTCTCCTTCCTCTGAAATCTTCCAGTTGACACTATAGCAGCCATTTTGTCCCGTCTCTCCTCGACTTCCTCTGAAATCTTCCGGTGGACAGTCGCCATTCAGTCCGCTCCCCCTCCCAATCCTCTGCGTTTTATTATTCAGATTTTTTACAGATTTGAAGAGACCCTTGAGCAGCACTAAGAGGTCTCAGCATTAGTCACGGACGCGTCGCAAATAATGACGTACAAATGTCTAAAAACTGCCGTAATTAGTTTAAGATCCACGTCATCATCACGAGGAGGACTCCCGGTCTCATTCATCTGCTCGTTCAGCTGACCATCTATGACCCCTGGGCTTATATTTAGAGTTACAAGAATATTTGGACTAAATTCTGAGTTTTGGAGATATAAACTAAGGTTGTAAAATGATCAAATCAACAGCCATTTACAAACTGGACAAAAATGAGTGTTAGTATTAGTTAAAGGAGTTGCAGTATGGAGTATGGAGTATGCAGAAAAGAAGAGTTTAAAGGGCCCACATTATGTTTTTGTTTTGTTTTTTTGTTTTTTTTTAATCTACGTTTAAGTTAGAATGTAGTTTCCTCATCACAATCAGACCTGGAGTTGTGCTTTGTTTCATTCACACGTTTAACACACAAATCCTGCACATTTAGGCTGAGTTCTTCTCTCAAACTGAAAAAACTCTGTTCTATCTTAGTCAAAATGTAATGCAGGAAGCAGGGATAAGGTAGCAGATTACTTGAAAACTCCCACTTCATGATGTTGCAAGGTGGAAAAGAGCATTTTGGGCTTTGTAGATGTAGACAGATTAATAATAAAGGCTCAAACATGTGTGAATGAAACAAAACACAGCTCCAGATATGTTTTTGATCATTACAATCATCACTAAAAGCTCACAACAGTAGATTTTTGGTGTACCTGTTTTTATATAAATACATTTCAAACAATACAAATACGTTTTGTGGTACTTTTTTCTGACATAAATAGCGTAATTTTTTGACTATTGAACGTGCCTGAATGTAAGCTGCATCAACTACATTTGACAACATTTTTAAATTGTACATATATAAGCTGCACCTGAATATAAGCTGCAGGTGTTCACGTTTTCAAGAACGTTTTCAAGTTGGGGCCGTCTGCTTTTATCACCTCTGAAAGTGTTTGTCATCTTTTTGCATTGAGTCAGTTTGTTGCTGCTGTCTCACCATCGACTCACTAATGCAGAGTTTACAGCAGCAGCTCAACTGCCTTTCACTTAAAAGCTGCATCATCTACATTTCTTTGTGTGTTTTCCATGAGGAGGGTGTGTACATGAAGCTCAAAATAACTGTTCAAAACACATAAAACAAGCGTCTTCCTCTCCATATCCCCCTGTCTCTACTGCACATGTCTCCTGCACAAAGAGACGCTGTCGGATCTTGGATCTTGTCGGTATCTCGTAGGAGCAGATTTCAGACTCTTCCGGGGGCAGGTTATGGATCAGATGTGAGTGGAAGTTCAGCTACTGAAGTTTGAGAAGTTTTTTCTCGTCATTTACTCCTCACCTGCATTTAACGCATACGCATACATATTTAGCATCATCACTTATTTTAAACTGTTTTAGTGCTGACAGCATCGCTCGCTAACGCTATAACTTCATTTTAACCATAGATCCATGTGTTCACTGCACAGACAGCGGCATTTTCTGCACTCAGGCCGCGCACATCCACTGTGCTGCCAAACAAATAATCCATATATTAGCTGCACTGTTGTATAAGCTGCAGGGTCTAAAGTGCAAGAAAAGTAGCGGCTTATAGTCCGGAAATTACGGTAGTAGCTTTTGCATGAGTTCCTCCTCTGAGTGCAGTTTGGGTCAGATAAATAGAGATGTATAATAGCTCTGAGAGCTTTTGCCACGCCCGCCTTTTAGACACTAATGAATGTCTTTAGTCGACTCCGCGCTCTCTCTACTCCTGATCTTTATTCAAAAATACCTTTAAACATGCATTGTGTAACTTTTGTGTTATTACTTTGTCTGGAATGTTTCACAGTATGGCATTAAAACTTGCTATCTTCATGGAAACTAAACTGGACGAAGAGAGATAGATATTTTTGAGCTATAAAACCACCTGTAATTGAATACATGTAAGTTAGAGCCGTTTAATGTCACACTGTGGAACATTCCAGGCTGAGCAATGACATCTCCATAGAAAGAAGCATCATATCTTCTGTGTTAGTGTCTCTGTAGTGCGGTTGTTTCAGACCAGTTTCTCTTCTCACCTCTTGATCACACGTCATTTGAGCTTCGGCACGAGACAGAATCCAGTGACAGGTTTTTAATTTTTTCTCAGATCTGACTCGGTGTTACATAAAAGAATTTCAAACACAGTACGAGATCAAACACAAAAACACCACAATATATCACTAAGCCTATTTATATTCTAAAACAAAGAGTAGAAACAATCACACATGGGCTCTGATGAGGACAGAAGTAATGTATTTTTATAACATAAAGGTCTTATAATACACTAAATGGATTATTGTGAGTTTTAAAACACCTTATAATGTTGTTACTAGAGGTGTAACGATACCCAAGTCTCACAATGAACCTCACAACAATATTTATTGCAATACTGTGGGAAAGCTCACAATATTACGATATTATACAAGAACAAGAGTGACGTTCTAAAATGATTTTAGCATCATTTGGTACATTTATTGTCATATTCAGATCAGTGACGTTTTGAACAGCTTGAAAAACCTTTGCAAAATTTAAGTAATAAAAAGCATATACAATATTTTCTCCATATGTATCTCACGGTACAATATTTATTCTGATATTTTGTGGAGCTTTTTCCTTTTAAAATGCCATGATAAGTCTTTGGTGCTGTTATAACACAAAAATAATTAATAGCAGTTATTTCTTCACATTGTTTGCACTGAAACAGCAAAGGATCTATGTAGTTCCCACTGTTTTGAGCTATTACTGCACCACAACGATGAATGTAAGCATTTAAGAGACAGTGATTTGATATATTGTGATATCACGATATTATTGTGAGAGTTTTGACGATACAATACATACTTGATTATTGTTTCACCCATAGTTGTTACTGCATCAGAAACTTTATTATATTATAAAGTTTCTGAATTATAAGGATGATAATGGTTTTAGTTTGCCATTTTCATGTTATAATGTTTCTTCATCACAAACATACCTGGAGTTGTGTTTTGTTTTGGGACATTAACGTGCTAATTAAAATTATTTCATTACAAGGAAAATAATGCAGTAAAATATTAACACATTTTATCACAGTTTACATGGCGAACAACGCAAAATGTTTGTCAGTGCGCCATGTCGAGGTACGGAAATTATACTGACACACAGATCAGACAACAACACTAAATCCATGCTACAAGAATAGAGCATGAAAGCGCTCTGGGTCTGCTGGACGGTAAATTTCTCTTCCAAAAACAACCCGACGGAAGTATTGACAAAGGCGTTGTTGCAAACTGTGCAGAAAAGAGTTTGCATATCACAGAAGCTCAGCCCTATGATACCATTTAAATGCAAAACATGTCACAGCGAGAACAGAAGAGGGGTGAGCATCAAAAACGCCAACAAATAGCGGCCTCAAGAAGAAAACCTTTGCCTACTATTTTGAAATGAAATGTGATTTATTTTTTTAAAGACATTTTTAAAAGAGCTTGAGTTTAAAAGTCATGTCTTTGTGTATTCGTTGATGAAGTCGTCCGTTAAAATTCATTTACATACAATAACTGTTGCTTTTTGGGGGAAAAAATTTAGATTAATTCTTTGCAAGGCCTGTAATTAATTTGATTTTATTTTTAATCAAGTCCCACCCCTAATATTTATGTTTTGATTTGTTTGCATTGTGATTTTAATGTATTTCTTATTCTGTAAAGCACTTTGAAATAATTTGAGTACGAATTGTGCTGTACAAATAATCTTGACTTGCCCTTTTCCGAAACTCTTCCAGTGAGAGGCATTTCAGACTGTGTAAAAAGCAATTCAATTTGATGATATCCAGACAGTGGTACTGTTTACACTCGTGAAATTTAAACGGTTTTAATAAGACAATGTTTATCCCCCAGTTGTACCTATAATGTTTAACGTAGTTGTAATTTTGCAGCTTCCTGTTTTGAAACCAAAGCAGTAAACAAACCATCCGTAACCCAAGTCTTCTTAAGCACGCCCTATTTCCCAGCTTCCACGTCCACTCAACCAAAACAAACCCATGTTACCACGGCAACGACGCTGCCGCTTCCCGGAAACGCTGCGGTCTGAAACTGAAACGTGTCTGAGCGTCAGTTCACCTCCGCTCCTCCTCATCTGACCCCACCTCTCCACAACACACATAATCCAAAATACAAACACCAGAAACAAACACAACTGGGTGCCACGTCTGACCCTTTATAGCAACTCTGGGCTTCTAATTTTGGAAAAGTCTGCAATAATATTTTGTCACTATTGCCCTGTTTACATGAGAGTTTTAAATCCAATTAAAAATAGTTTAATTAAGAATAAAAAGACCATGTAAACACTTAATTCCTAATGATTATTCAAAATTAATCTTAATTCTGAATTAAGTGGGTGTTGATTCCGATTTTAAAGCTGCTTTCATTTATTCCACAATTATGTAAATGTTTATTCTGCTTAAAAAATAATTCCGGTCATTCAGTGCATGCTCATTGGGTCGCCCTTCTGGCAAGAAGGGAAAACTTTGGTCTTGAACTGAAACAATTTTTCTCATAAGCGTGCTGGAAGAACTACAAATAATGAAAAGAGCGGAGGCAGAAAACATAAAAACACAAATCTTTTCAAAGAGGTAGAGGAAAGGTTTGAACAAGAAGGCAACAACAGAGATGCTGCCCAGATAAAAACAAGTACAAACAGTTGAAGTAGGAGAACAACAAAGCTAAACAACATAGTGGCAAAAGGGCTGAGAAAAAGCAAAAAGCCGTTAGCAGCTGACTGTGTTTTCTTCCGTTTTCTGAACCCTTCCCAAGCCCAAGACGTTGAACAAAATTAAATAAAGCCTATTCAAAATGTTTTCCATGTAAACCCCAATTCAGAATTATTATTTCCATGTAAATTCAAAGGATAATAATTTAAATCTGATTGATTTAATTCGGGTTAGATTGGGCGTCTGTCACCTCCTTGTTTCTATGGTTATGTCATTGCTCTGCTTGGTATATTTCACAGTGTAGGTGGTTTTATAGCTCAAAAATACCTAGAAAAACAGGTGTTCTGACTGTGAGCGGGGTCGCCTGTCCACAGATTTGACCTGTAACTTCTGGTTTGGTCTCTGTCTGGAGTGTTTCACAGTATGGCATTAAACCTTTCGCTCTTCACAAAGCTTTCTACCATGTTAGAAAGCTGTTCCCTCTTCAAAAACACGAGGTTAGACGTCATCCAGGCATCTTTGAGTAATTTAGGGATTTCTCCCGGGTCCTTTTCAAACCCTCTTTACTTTTAGCTGTAAGATTTTGTACGAGGCTCCCCCCACAAGCCTATATCACCCAGACAGAAGTGAGCCCAATCTGTGCCATCAGCCCCTCCAACCTATAAGGCAATATTGGTGAAGTGTCTTGCCTAAGAACGCAACAACTCCACTGCTCCACCAGGTATGCACAGTTACAGGTCAGATCTGCAGAGAGGCAACCCCGCTTCCAGTCAGAATGCCTGTTTTCCTAGCCATTTTTAAGCTTTATTGACAAGAAATGACAAAAACAGTGAAGAACACTGCGTTACCTACTGGAGATTGCTTCGTATTTATATTTATATCCGGGCCTTATTGCCTGAGCTGAAATTGCGTGGCTCATTACGTGCGCTCCCATGGCTCCAATCTCAATGTTATACACAGAAATGTAATCTACCAAAACAAAGGAGACGGTGAAAACAGTGGCACAAACATGTCTGGAACGGTGAGAGGCGAAAGACACAGAGGAGCTGAGTCAGGGCTGCTTAATTTAATGAGGAGTGTAACGGGGAGGAGGCTCTAATTAACCTCTATTCTCTGGAGGACGGACCTGTGTCTCTCAGGTTACAGCGCATGAACAAGGACACAATCTGGGTCACGTAGAAGTCAGAAAAGAAGAGATTTAGGTTAAAATGTATGAAATTATATCTGGACTGAATTGTGCATGTTTGATTCATCTTTATTCTCCTCTATTCAAGACGTCATTGCTTCGATCTGTCCTCATTTTCACCTCCACCGGTCCACCCCCACTGCCCTGTACGTCTCTCTCGCTCTCTCTTATTTCAAACCCTTGGAAAAACCTTGAAAAATCTTTGGTACTATTGCAATATGAAGAATAAAGATTTAAAAGTGCTTAATAACTTAATAATTTCTTCATGTAGTCTGTACTGACAACATAAAAGGATCATGGTCTATGTAGTTGGCGCTGTTTTTAGTGACTGCTCTGCACTACGTCAAGGTAAGTGTATTTGTATAGCTCAATTCAAACACAAATAAGTGTTTTACAGAATAGGAAAGACTTTATGATCACAAAGAAAGACATTAAAATCACCAAGACAACTAATTTAAGCCACGGGACTTGTAATTCAATATATTGTAATGGATATTATTGTGAGACTTTTGACGATACGACACTGCAATATTTCAGTTATTGTTACAACCCTGTACAGAATATTGCTTTTTTGATGCAATTCTGAAGCACTGCTGTATCTGAAGATTTGGAATAGTTCTTTTTGCTGGTCTGAAAGTAAAACTCATCCAAAGTCTGAACCACATTTATGCTTTCAGGGGATGAGCTGTAGACCGCTCCATTAAAAACCCAAAAGCTGATTATCGGTGATTTTAGATGATTGGATCTTGATTTGATTAATATTTGATTAATTTCACAGCCCTGGAGACACGGGGCCAATCTGTGCCAATGGACTTCCTGCTGTGGAGCTTGAGTGTCACTCCGCCAGAAGAGTGACATAAGTGCCCAGAGACGTGTCTTGCCAAGTGGCACAATGACAGAATGCACTTCCTGGAGCTGGAATCGGACCAAAACCCTCAGGTTATAACCACCAGTCAGTAAAACTTTTATCATTTGAAGGTGTACCACATAACTTTTAAGCTGGACCATCAGCTAGTATACTATTAAAATATTTCCATGGAGACCAAATGCAATGCAACCAGGCCAAGTTACAGATCAGATCTGTGGAGAGACCTCCTCACTTTAAGAATGCATATGGGTCAGTGACAATCAGTGTCTAATTGCAATTTCTTCAGTTAAAAAGGCTCAAATTTCATAATAATTCCCCACATCCCTGTAGTACCTCTGACCTCCATGGAACCAAATAATTTTTTCACAACGTTATTCTGCATGTTTTTTGTCCTTAAACTGTTCAAGTGTTCATGTGGTGTGACCGTCCACCTTTAACTCATGATTTTTAAACTTCTTTAAAATGACTCTAAATCTAATCACATTTATTTTCTTTCTTTTGTATCATATTTTCTGAAGTGTTTTTAGTCCTATCGATATTTCCCCCATAATATTCAAACAAATATTGTCTGAGCGTGTCCATTTTTTCAAATCTCATGTTTTCATGTTTTCAAATATCAATATCACGTTCATATGATTCACAACTTCCCAACCATGTTTTAGAAAATAAAACTATTTTAAGGTTATTCTCAGTCACACCACATGACATTTTTAAAAGGTTGTAACCAATTCATGTACATAAAAAAACACTAAAAATGCTTCATATAAATGTCAAACATAAATTTATGCACCTAACATTGTAAATATTTAAAAAACACTAAATGCTTCATATAAATGTCAAACATAAATTTATGCACCTAACATTGTAAATATTTGAAAAAGTTCAATAAAAACTAAATTTAAACTAAAATCTGCCTGTTGAAAATCCTTCATTGACCCATACAAAAGATTTGAAACGATAAAAATATAATGAATTAAATGTAAAACAAACACTGGAATTGCGAGAAAAAAAAAATGTATTTTATGGTTAGGTAGCAGGATTCTGTTTGTTTAAAGACACACAGGAGCATTTACAGTTTGAGAGAAAACTGAAATCTGAACTGATAAACTAATACATGAATCATAATAAGATGTAATAAGAGATGGTTATTTTTCATCTGCAGTGGAAATTCTGTTACTGAAATAATTGCAGTTTTGTGATTGCGATTTTTATTTGATAAGCCCTGAATGGTGTCTAGTCTTAGTGTTTGGTACAATAAAGTAGAGCTGTTCAGTTGATATCTGTGTGAAATTTTTAAAATACTAAAAAATTCAAGGCTCCTGAAATGACCTCTGCTGCATTTGGCCTGGATAAAAGCCTTTTATCTGGTTACAAGCCTGTTTTTCTCTGCAAATTTAGAGTAGCTGCACCAATTTCACGTGTGGATCATGTCTCCTCAGCTGAGACTGTGGCCTGGTGTGTAAAAGGAGCCACAGAATCCTCCTCTTCATTAAGTCCAGGTCATGTGGGTCTGAGGAGACAACACAGGGGCTGTCCTGGAACACTTCAGATTCAGTTACAGCAGATTGAGCCTGAACTGCTGTTACTGGAAAACACAGCAGTGAAAAACCTGATAAAATTCCAAAGGGGCTGACAAGAGCCCTTGGATTTTTTTTTTAATTAATTTTTGTTCTGATAAAAGAGAACTCCCAATCTCATGAACATGTACAACACTTCTGGAAATCTGTAACCCACTTATTTTCAGTCAGATCAACCATTCTGAGGAGAGTCTTGTCCAGTTTGTGCACTAAAACTGGAAATAACACAAAAAACAAAAAGAAAAATGGACTGGACTTGTTTGCTTAATTACAAGTCTCTAAATCTCATGTTTAGTGAGATCTGCTTCATCTTTGGACATGGGAATTGTCAAAACCAAACAAACACTGAATCTGCTGACCATCCCCAGGGACACCGGCTATTAGTAGTTTCCAAACTCTAAAATGTAAATATGTCATACTACCAAAGGGGGCAAGGGTCAGATTTTCCATATTAGATTTAGACTTGGACAAACTTAATTGATCCACAAGGGAAATTATTTGGACACAGTAACTCACTCATCACAATATAATATAATTGGATACATATAAAATGTGCCCCATACCTTAGCATGGTTGTGTATGTTTTTTTTGTTATTATGTATTTATCTGTCTTTTACTAATTATCTGCGGTTTTTCATGTAGTATTTTTTATTTTAGTAGTTTATTTTATTTTATTTTATTTCCTTTCCTTTTATCTCCTTTCTCCTAGCTGAGGTTATTTTGGAAAAAACAAAAAAGCTCAAATATAATGTATGGTACTCATACTTTGCAATTTGCTATCGAAATGTAGAAATAAAATTATAAAAAACAAAACAAACAAAAAAAAAAAAAAACAACAACAATGATATAATATGATAACAAAGAGTAAAAAATACAAATGGTAATAATAAATTCTAACTAAGTAGCAAAAAAGACAGTAAGAGACTGGTGTCAAGATGAGGCATAATTATATAAATGTATACGTATAAGTCAAAATAAAATAGAAAAAATATAAAATATACAAGACAGTGCAACAATATGATTGTGCTTTGCCATAAAACACCTAAAAGCTGAATTCACAAATGTTGAAACTGGTATTTTCAAAGAAATAAATAACTAAACCCTAGAACTGACTGTATTACAACATAATTTTGCATTTTAAAAGTATAAATTTTAGCTGCCCCACATCAGTATTGAATAATATTAGGGACAGGATGAGACAGTTTCTACAAGACGAGATTCGGCTCATGAGAACAGGACAAGATGTGATTTTGATGTCTTTGAATAAATGAATTGTCAGTTAAATTAATAATTTTTGATTTATTTCATTTGATAGTTTTGTTGTCATTGGAGAACTGCTTTTTGAAATTTTGAAATTTTTCTCTGCCTAGTTGACCTTTTTATCCAACGCAAATGTCAAAATATGAGGAAAAATATCTCACGAGATAATTTTCCACATGTGTGCACCACATGATCTTGTGGCACGAGATCTTGTCCCACTCTAAATTTATATTGTCCTATAATGCTGTGATGTCATTTGAAACTCAGCTATACCTGTTCCTTATATTCCAAAAAATTCAGGCAGAATTTGAAATTAGACTTTCTCTTGTGTAGAGCTTGTTCCACTTATAATGAGAGTAGAGTTAGAGGACAGTAGAGACCAAAACTCCAGATCCTCAGCTTCACAAAGAGTCTGGCCATTTGTCTGAGCTCCAAATGATTCAGAGACAAATTCAGTTTGAATAGAGTAATTTTGGGGAGACGTTTTACAAAAAAATAGGCCAAAACACAAAGGGT
This sequence comes from Scartelaos histophorus, assembly GCA_000787155.1. Classification (NCBI taxonomy): domain Eukaryota; kingdom Metazoa; phylum Chordata; class Actinopteri; order Gobiiformes; family Gobiidae; genus Scartelaos; species Scartelaos histophorus. The sequence goes on from JACN01071453.1 coordinate 15,490, forward strand.
TTTTAAAGGACCGAAGGAGGGAAATAAAGGTGATATAGGATGCAGCGCTATAAAACTTTAGTCTTGATAACTGCTTTTGATACTTTGCAGCTGATGTCATTAAGATTCCCTGGGAGTGTGAAGCTAACTGAAAGCACTACTCTGTCTGAAGCTCTGTTACTCAAGTTAGACTCTGATCTGAGCTTTATTTTAACACAATCTGACCAGAAAGAGGTGACTTTATTGGATCTACAACAGGGGAGCTGATTTGTGCTCTCTCTATTGCATAAATGAACCATCTCAAGCTAGCTATCATTAGCCAACAGGTTTTCAGTTTGTCACTCTCATGTTTTTGTTGAAAATCAAACCTCTAAACAGGACTATGAAAACTCAGACTGACCACCGGCTCCTAAAAATGTGCTGTTTAAATCCATTTTGCATTTGTATGTTGAGTTTTGAGACAATTTATAAACTTTTTGGAAGTTTTCTAATATGTGCATTGTGTCACCATGTTAACTACAGAAACATTTCGCCATAGAAATGCATGTAAAAAAAACGCTGCATGGTGAAAAGCGATGTGCAAAAATATCGATATATCGTGATACAACTTTTGGTAAAACAGTATCTTTATCTTTACTATGTCAGCAAGTGGAATTTTTGGTGACCGTACTACAATTTTGTTGCTTACTTAGTGGAAGGAAGCTAGTTTATGCAGTACACATGACATATTCAGAAGGAATGAGACAAGATCTCCCGAAACAAAATTACCCTGAGATTATGAGATTGTGAGATTTTTTTTCCATGTTTTTAGGTTTGGATTGGTTAAAAAAAAGTTACTAGTGAGTTACATTCTTTTTTGAGAAGCTAGTCCCAAAAAACAGAGCTACAATGATAGCAAAAATGTTAAAGCAAATCAAAAATGGTGGTTCCGAAATTAAGAACTGGACTGAGCAATTTATTTATTATAAAGAATAGTAATAATAATAATCCAATCCCGTGTCTCATCTTGCATTATGGAAATGTTATATCGTCCCATCCCTAATAGTCATTGTTCTGATGATTAAAATAGCTGAATTTCATATTAAATTTGCACAGATAATGGTTTAACAAAGAAATACTGCTGTTAAAATGTATTGGCTTCTTTAAAAACAAGTCTGTTTGTCAATGTTGTCTTAGTTAATCACATTTTTTATTAGTCGACATTACATTTAAATACAGGTAGTTATTGAGAAGGCTGTAATTCTCCATGTAATATAAACAAGTGTCCATGTTTGACTGATGACACTGTGATCATGTGATCTGAGTGCAGACACAGAGTCACATGACCAAACTCTTAAAGACTCTTTAAAGACTGGATTAGCTCCAAACAAACAGCCTTTCGCTCTCCGTACACACTTTTTCTGTGTTCTAGGAAAGGAACTTACTGCCTTAGGAGAATAATACAATACTATATGATTGTCAAAAGTATCGGAAACATGATACCAATTGATGATAAAGCTAGTATCAAAACCAGATATGAATTTGTAGGGATGATACAAGACAAAACTGCCACAAGATTGTGCACACAAGAGAAAAATGTTCTTATTTTTGCATGTCTACATTTAGATTGGAGTTGTTGTTGAGCTACATCTCGCAATGACAAAAAAAAAAAACTGTACTAGAATGGAAAAGTATGAAATGAAAACTGTAAACTGAACCACAAAGTTGATATATTGTTAGAATCTCGTTTTGTCTCGTTTTTGTGAACCCAGTCTCGTATCTTTTCTCATCTTGTGGAAATTTTTATCTCATTCCATCCCTACTAATTTGAATTAAAGTATTGAATTGAAGTATTGATACTAAAAACTCACTATCACGGGACAGAAATAAACCAGAAATAAGACCTCATGGTAAAATAAAAGAAAGTACTGTTGAAAATCGCATTCTATTGTCTAAATAAACAGTTTTTTTTTATTATTATTGTGGTATTGAGTCTATTCCTTACTTTTGAAATAAAGTTTAACATTTTTGTATCAGGACAACATTATAGCACAATAAACGGATGATTTCAGCTTTCTAATGCTTACAGTACATGACTCTAAAACATAAACATTAGACAAAATCCTCCGCCACTGCATGAGGTCAGGCAGTGCTCTTGACAGGTTTAACCCAGAGACTTTTTTTTTTATTTAAAATGAAAAATATCTGGCTTATAAGGTGCGTTTTTTCATATATATAAAACACATTATAATTTAAGAGGGTTGCAGTAGTATTGTAGCATTAATATGCAATAATTAACATGGCAACAATCATTTTATAGCATATAATACCAAATTAACACCAAAACATTGACTCTTTTCTGAACAACTCCACAAAATCCAACAATGAACTTTTGGATTAACTTCTTGACAGACCACAGATCAGTAAATAAGGTCTACACCCACACACATACTTCACTTCTGTCCATCAAAGAGCCCATTTATAAATGAAAAAAACACATATTACTGTATGTTATTTATTTTCAAATCCATGTTTTATTATTGTTTCCTCATCACAAACAGACCTGGAGTTGTGTTTTGTTTCATTCACATGTTTAACAGACAAAACTTGCAGATTTTATTAGGCTAAGTTCTTCTCTCAAACAGTAAAACACAACTCCAGGTATGTTTTTGATGCGGTAACAACATAACGCGACTTAAACCTCACAAGAGTCCATTTTCCGTAACATAACACAACATTAAATTACATCTATTAACACATATCTATAAACTAATAGCATTACACGTACCTTCGTTCTCCTTGAGCTCCATGTTAACCTACCCAAAACCAATTAGCTGCTGCATAATGGGTTTACTCATAGCAAAAAAATCCATGAATGACAGAAATGTACCAATACCCCATATCTCCAAGCCCAAAAATATTCAATTCCATATCTTTTTTAACTCATCTGGTTTGACATTAGCTGTTGTAAACTTGTATCTCCGTCCTAGCTCGTCTCACTATTAGCAGAAGGTCTTCGGCGCAGGGTTCTGATTGGCTGAAAGTGATTAAGCCCCTCCCTCTTCGTGCCGTTAACAGCGACTGACAGGACTAATCCCTCAAGCTGGGTTTAAATCCACCCTGACCCCACCTGCTCTCCTGCTCTCACATTTGCTGCAGTGGACGTCCATAAGGGAAGTCCATATAATAATTGGACTCTAAGCTTTAAGCGCTATACAGATTATATGTAGGGATCAGGATTACGGACAAGCGGGAATAGCAGTATAATTTTGTTTATGGCTAATAATCTGTTTTTATACAACGGTAAGGTTCCAGGTTCAATTCCCGGGACTTTCTGTGTGGAATTTGCATGTTCTAGAGAGGGACAGAAGAGCTCATTCTCCAACAACAACGCTACCCTTATGTAAAAGATAATACTCCCTACAACTGTGCAACAACTCACCCTTATGTAACAGATAATACTCCCTATAACTGTGCAACAACTCACCCTTATGTGACAGATAATACTCCCTACAACTGTAACTGTAACTCCCTACCAGAACAAAAAAGTTTACCTTAACCTTAAAAAGCAAGCAGGACTTAAATGAAATTGAAAGCAACAGTCTGAGATTATTATTATTGGCAGTTGGTTCCACATGGATCTCATCCAGCGTCTTATCTGATTGGATACTCAGGTACTTTCTTAATTATGGTTCTCATCCAACAAAATGCAGTATAAAATATATAAAAATTATCCAATATCCATCTGCCTATTTTTGTCACTAATGACTGATTAATTAGAGTGAGGTAAAGGTAATTTAGAGTAAACTCAGCTACACGGTTTCTTAAGTAAAATTCTACGAAACCTAAAATGTAATTCAGAAAACCAAATTAAAAGCACTGTCAAAAACAACAGATTTCAATGGTATTCCTTAAATTTTCAAGTATCTCGAGCCAAAACTGACATAATTAGAAATCAATAAATCAAATAATAAATGTTGGA
>KN490432.1:0-11025 GCA_000787155.1 Scartelaos histophorus
ATCATTTCAGACCTGGAATTGCCAATAGGCTCAATTCAAGCATGTCACAAACCAGGAAGACGTTTGGACAACTTCTGTTCACGGTATTACGTCTCACAAAAACTAGGAAAAATGAGAGAATCTCCCAGGTTTCATCTCCACGTCATTGTAGCATCTGTTATGTTTGACTAATCAGCAATTACAACCATACCTCAGTTTTCACCATTTCCCCACAGACGTACAACTCCGAGCGCACTGGGTACATCATAGAAGACGTTTCCGTACGTTTTCCTGGTTTGTGAAGTAACGTGAATCGATTTCTAGTGAACAAAAGTTGGAACAGAGCATTTTGAGCTTCAGAAATGTAGACGGGCTAATAATGCAGAATTACTTAAACGTGAAAATGTGTGAATAAAACAAAACGCAATTCCAGGTGACATTTCTGCGTTAAAGCGTGACTTAAAACTGAGTCAATTTTGCGTAATATGGGACTTTTAAACCCGCATATTAACAAATCCGTGCATTAACCAGCATTATTCTTCGCCGCAGTTTACGTATATGCGCTAGCTAGGTTAACATGTCCGCTAATCCTGCACGCGTGGAAGATTGACCATATCTCGCTAGCTAGATAATCTCTCAGCAATCCCAAAGCTGAGAATTTAAGCGAGACGGACAAGTACGGAGAATAAGAGTTGTAATGACTTTTATAATGAATGGCGTCGCTTATCTGAACTGGCACTTAAATGTGGAACGTTTCTCTGCAAATCCGTCACTTTGAGGACGCAAGTAGCTCCTCGTACGCCAAAAAACGTCCAGAATGTTTACGTATCGGTCTCGTTTTAAGATGGCCGCCTGATCGAGGGTCGTTTTGAGTTTATTTAGTCGACGAGTTTCTCTTGTCTGGTTCCAACGTGGGAGGATGAGACGCGAAATCTTCAGTTCATTCATAGTTCTGTCTCCCGGGCGGATTGCAACGTTTATCTTATTCCTTTGAAAACTGTGATCTATATTTAGCTGAAGGGAGTTTGCAAAGACTGGATATCATGTTCGAAGAGTTATGATCTACTGGCAATGCGCTGACATAATTCGCTGTTGGAATTTCCTCTATAACTTAATTAAAGTAGCGTTGAAATAGTTTCTCTGAAGCCAGTTCTTCTAAAATAGTTATATTGTATCAGAATGCAATTTAGAAGTTGGATGGATTTTAGTATTTTGGACATGCTAATCAAAGGAAGAAGGATCATGCTGTTTGGTTCAGCTTATTTGAATTGTGTAACTACTACTGTATTTTTTCTACTGCACAATATGTAACTTTTTTGCAAACAGAATTGACTAAAATAAAACCTTTTTTTATCTTTATGGTAAAATAACTCGGGGGGCGGGCTTGCTTTTCCACAAACCTGACTCTTTTTCCATGGAAATGTTGTTCCTTTGGCCATAATATTCCACATTATGGCATAAAAGTTAAAGAATGTTCCGACGTATGGTTTTAACTTTCTACTTCCATGAAATTATGCAAGGCAATAAGGCAATTTGTATAGCAAAATGTGTACATAAAAGTGCTTTACAGAATAAGAAATACGTTAAAATCACAATACAAAAAAATGTTAATTTAAATAATCATCATAAAAAAACGAAAAAAAAGAAAAGACACATTAAATTAGAGAAAAGAGGAGTGCAGAAAAAAAGTGCAATTGACTTTCCATCCCTAGAAAGTTACATAGTACATTTTAATTTGGAATATTTAAACAAAAAAGTGAAAAAGTTTTACTTTGTTTTCTCAAATTAAACAATTACTTCTAAGTATTTAGGATCAAACGGCTGCCAAAAAATGATAAATTTACATGAAGGAATCACTCACTTCCGTACACCAGCCTACAGGGCCGAGGCAGATCAAATGTCTTGCTCAAGGGCACAATTACAGCATTTACCCGGGGGTTTAAAACTCTCAGATCAGAGAGCGAACCAGCCGCTCTACCAACTAAACCGCTGTCGTCTTGTGCACAACTTTCATTTTTCAGTGTCACGTCAGGTTAACCAAATCACGGGCCGTGTCTGTCTGTGCATTGATTTGCGTCTGGCCTGAGTGCATTATAAATTCCTCCTTACGCTGATTGCATATGTCTAATTCCTCTTTCCATTTTTTAATTTCTTTTTTTCAGTCCCGACGACATTGGAAGCTGCTGGTACATCCTCCTATCCGGCTCCGTCTTCATCAAGGAGTCCATGTTCCTACCCAGAAGCAGGTAAGCGCCGCCATTTTGGATCTAAACCCCATTAAACAACATCTTCCCTGAGCCAAACTCCATTTAGAACAACAGGCGATAACGGGCCAACTTTAGGCGGCCATCCTCTCAGTTTTTTTCCTCATATCACCCAAAGCTGCCCGTCTTATCGGCGGAAGTAAACAGCACTTCCCCCTGAGCATTACTTCTTGTTTATAGTTATTAAAGGGAAACTGAATGTGTAACAGTTATCGTCGACCGCCCACAATTGATCTGATAGAGTCGTTTTGAAACATTGAGTCAGCCTCCGGTGTTTTGAAAAAGGTGTCTCAATAAAAGTGTGGAATAAGAAAAGATTGATGGGTTGCACTTTAACGATAGTGCAGGACCAGCATGGTAATAGGATGTAATGGCTCGCCAGGTAAAACCGAGGTCAAACAAAATCAATAAACATGGATTAATGGAGGAAAGCAGGTTATGTTACCGGGCTGAGTTACAGGTCAGATCTGTGTGAGACGAGCCAGATTTCACTAACGATGGATGTTTTTAATTTTTTTTTTTTTTCAGTAATACACACCTATAATGAAATAAAGGCAAGATAGATAAGTGACATAGTTTGACTTTGGTCTCCAACCTTTTTCCTCAGATGAACTACCTATACAAAATGAAAATGCCAGAGAGCTGCTCATTTTAGCGTTTTTTTTTAGATTTACAATGGTAATATGAATGTAGTTTACCAGTTTTTTTGTTATTCAGCACAATTCTGAAATCCCTTGAGCTCCTTGGAAGGGAGTGAAAAGCTGCAGGTTGATCCCTACAGGTTGGAAACCCCTGGCCTAGATAATAATAGTTTCTCTTGTATCATGGAAAAATGACATAATATAACGAGATTACAAATGTGGTTTTCTTTATTCGTCATGTTGTTGTGCGCAAGTTGTGGCAGCCAAAGTGCAGCATTAGCAAAAGAAACCACAGGCTAAGCTAAAGAATGTGTGAAATTTTGAACTGAAAGAATCTTGATTTTCAAACAGAATTTTGGATAAAAATCTGCAATATCATTTTCATGATTTCCAAATTTAATTTTAAGATTATTACGAGAAGAAACATGACGATTTAACAATTCTTAGTCATTATAACACTACAGCTGTTAAATCGTTAATTTTCTTGAATTTTCATCTAATAGATTGTTTTTGAGATGAGAAGATAATGTGACAATAAATGTGATTAAGATTTAGATCCAGCCGGATTAAGCGAGAGAAAATGGATGGATGGACATTTAGATTTACTTTTATAGATTGTGGATTGATTTTGAAATTGTGCATTTATTTTGTTGTGACCTGAACAATCTTAATTATTAAGACCATACTTTCTCCATGGCCATAGATCTATGTTTTATGACCTACTGTGGATGAATATAGTCAATATAGTTTTTTTTTTTACCGGCTAAAAAGTTCCATACTGTGACTTTAATTCAACAAATAATTTGGACATTCATAATCTGCAAAGTTGTGTCTGATCTCGCCCATTCCCCAATCTTTTAGTCAACATAAATGTTCTATATTGACTCTTGTGAGCTTTTTGTCATGTTACGTCCTCATAAACAAACCTGGAGTTGTGTTGTTTCATTCACACATGTTTGAGTATTTATTATTAGTCTAATCTCCAAAGCTCAAAATGCTCTGTTCCACCTTGTCATGTCATGAAGCGTTAGTTTTCAAGGTGCTCCAGCTACGCTTTTGATGAAGAATTATAACATAGATATGAAAATAGCGTCATATAGTCCCTTATACTCTATACGCTTTAAATTCTACACTATCTTCAGAGTGTGTCATCCACCGCTAAGCTTCCATTTCACAGTCTGTATCTCTTACAAGCTCCTTTCTTGTGGGTGTCTGTGAAACAGCGATCTTTTCATGCATTAGCGTTACATAACACACCTACGGCTCCACACAGGGCTCACCATTGTCCTGATCTTCAACAGTCGGGTCGCAAACGTTTAAAACTTAAGAACTTAGGCCAAAAAACCCTCATCCCATTTAAGTGTAACCTTTTCTATAGTGCCAAGGTGAACGTGGGGGATTTGCAGGTATGGTTTAAGAGATTTAAAGTAAAGCTCGGAGGTGGCAGAGGAGGCGAGAAAGTGTTTAGTAAGCGTATATGGTACAAAGCAGCGCACTCAGACACTATGGAGTTTATAATTAGCTTCTTTGTGTGCGGCGGTGCTAGCCAGACTGCTGCATTGTTTTTGCTTTTCAGATTTACTTCTGCTTTTTAAGGGGCCCATATTATGACGCTATTTTCTGCGCTATGTCATAATGTTTCCTCATCGTAAACCACACCTGGAGTTGTGTTTTGTTTCATCTGCGCATGTTTAATGCACAAATCCTGCAAGTTTTTTTTAGGCTGAAAACGCTCTGTTCCTCCTTGTGATGTCATGTGGTGATTCGGGAAGCGCTGCATTGCGTTTTACAACTCCATACACCTTCATTTGAAACATTTCTTTAATTTCAGCCTTGGATTTGACAATCTCTGACCTAAAGGTAAAAACTAAAGGTAAAAGTGGCAGCTGTTAACTCAAATACTGCCACTTGATGACATCACAAGGTGGAACAGAGCATTTTGAGCTTCGGAAATCTAGACAAACGGTGAATGAAACAAAAAACAACTCGATAATAACATTATAACATGGCATAAATCTCACAAGAGTCAATTTTGCATAATATAAAACATTTAATTTGTTTTAGAATCACATTATTTTAGAACATGGTGAGATTTAAACAGGATTTCTTGCAACGATTCATTGCTATTTTGATTCCTCTGACATTTGTTTTCTTGCTATAATGTCATAGTTGATTTGCAAAACCCAGTGCAAACAATAGACCTTTTCCTGTCATAGATGAAGTATTCATGATAACTTTTTCAACCTGGAGCTTGCTGCTAGGGAGGATGTTCACTATCACTGAAACCCAACTGGACTTGCTCAATTATAAAATCAGATAATACTACTAAGGGATTGTGACTGGCACAGCGCAGCAATTAGTGTTCTGCCCTCAAGGAGGATTTGAGGTCGACGCTTGCAGTAGAGTCTGGGTGGATTGTGCAGTATGTAGTGGGATACTTTCTACTTTATCTCAGTGCAGGAGGAGGGAGGATTAGCACAGTGTTTCCCACAAGTTCACACTCATACATGAATCATTGGTGTATAAATGTCACTTTTTCCACTACTGAACAAAAAGCACAGACTAAAAATAGCTACTTCTATATGTTTAGGATAATATTACAAGTATAAAGTATAGTATTTGCTCAGCTAGATATTAGACTATGGGGGGCCACCATAGATTCCCAAATTAATGAGAAACACTTGTTGCTTTACGTGATTTTTTTTTTTTAAGTGAAACAATTTACAGTCATTCATACGTATTCCTCCTCTTATTTATTCACTGAAATTACTTTATAAGGACTTTTTACAACTTTTAGAGTCCATCACAGTAATGCTAACAACAACTAGCATGTTAACAGTGCATTTTTGGCTTTAGTTTCCTTGTTTGTGTACTATAAAAATGCTTTATGGGTTCATGATGTATAAGGTTTTTCAACGAGTAAATTTTAAAATGTTGTTTCTATTGAATTTTTTCAGGTCTGCATTAATCTATGTTTAACATTTATATTAAGCATTTTTAGTGTTTTTAAATGTAAATGAATTGGCTTCAACCTGAAAAAATGTCATGTGGTGCGACCAAGAATAATCTTAAAATTGTTTTATTTTCTAAAACAATGCTATAGTTCTAAGTCATATGAACATGAGATTGATTTTTGGCTTTAGTTTCCTTGTTTGTGTACTATAAAAATGCTTTATGGGTTCATGATGTATAAGGTTTTTCAACGAGTAAATTTTAAAATGTTGTTTCTATTGAATTTTTTCAGGTCTGCATTAATCTATGTTTAACATTTATATTAAGCATTTTTAGTGTTTTTAAATGTAAATGAATTGGCTTCAACCTGAAAAAATGTCATGTGGTGCGACCAAGAATAATCTTAAAATTGTTTTATTTTCTAAAACAATGCTATAGTTCTAAGTCATATGAACATGAGATTGATATTTAAAAACATACCAAAAATACAAACCAAAAAATAAATAAATAAATTTGATTAGATTTAGAGTCATTTTAAAGAAGTTTAAAAATCAGCAGTCGCACCACATGACATTTTAAGCCTTTAAGTACAAAAAAAAATGCAGAATAACTAAAGATTTCTGAAACAATGATTTGGTTCCATGGAGGTCACAGGTTCTACAGGTATGTGGGGAATTATTATGAAATTTGAACCTTTTTAACTGAAGAAATTGCAATTGAACACATCACATAACGGTCTTGTTTTGACCATAAGAGCTGCTTTTACAATTAAGGAAACACATTTTTTTTTATTACTTGGAACTAAAACAAGTACAGCCCCTTCAAGTGATATATTTGAGTGAAATTAATTATCTTACTGTGCCACTGGTGACGCTGATTGTTCGGCTTGTCTTTCCATCACTTTGCTATGACTACAGAAATTGTAACGACATTAAAGACCAGTTCCTCATTGTTAGACTTTAATCCTTCCCTTTCTGTCATATTGAAAGTCCATATTATTTCCCTCCTCCGCACACTATTGCATATGACATCGCAAATATTACACCGCCTCTTTTTTGAGTTATGGAAAAGTCTGTCTCCACGGCTTTAACTTTCCTTTAATAGTCATGTCCGCACCCACTTAAAACGAGCGCTGTCTGTCACTTAACTTGCTCAATATTTCAGGAAATAGTCAGTGACATATTCCCCCATTGACATTTTATTTTGAAATGTCATCAGGCTGAAGTCAGAGGGAGTTGGAGGTCATAAAGATAGTCCCGTTTGACTGACGGGGAGGTTGGGAGTGACAGCTCTGCCACAACAGTTCTGTCTGACTGCATTCTCAACACTCATTTAAATGGAAGATGCGTTACCAATGTTTTGTCAGTTCATGTGTCACTGTTGTTCGGCTCATTTTTAATATCAAAGTCAGACAGAAACTTGATACAAATATTCCCCCTTTGCTATTATAGGACTAGTGACAAGACGTGACTGTATATATATATATGGACGTAGCTAACCCGATAGCCGTTCTAAATAGGAAGTGTTCATACGAGCGCTAACGGCTCCATCAACTCGCTTTTAATTCAGAATAAAAATAATTGAAGTCAGAATAAAAATTTATTCTGACCATATAAACACTTACCATATTTTTTGAGCTATAAAGTGCACCAAATTATAAGTCACAGTATCAAATAATATGTCAGTTGTGTCATTGTCCACACATAAGGAGCATCGGATTATAAGGCACAATAAGAGAAACAAAACGTGTGTCGGATAAATCGAACTTTATTCAGGTCATTTACAATAACTCTCAGTTGTAGCTAACACAAAAATACAAGTTTAACAGTTGGTGATTTGGGCATCAAACATGCCCGGATCCCTCTCAACATTGTTCAGTTTTAACACAAAAATACAAAACCTGAAATCTGCATGGTGCATGTCTCTTAACAGGTGCATTTTGGGTCCTTGTACAGCACACGGCAGAACTACCGGTATGTTGCACAGTCGCCCTATATGTCGCCAACATATTACTCCTCCTGACTCGCCCACTAATACCTTATTAGACTAATGTGGACAACATCAAATCGGTTGGAGGTTAAACACAACCAAAGGTCATACATAAGGCCACTGGATTATAAGGCCACTGTGGATTTTTTAGAAAATGTCATGATTTTAGATGCGCCTTATAGTCCGAAAAATACGGTAATTCCTAATTAAATTGATTATTCAGAATTAAACTTAATTCTGAAGTAAGTGGGTGATTTATTCCGATTTTAAAGCCAAATTAGTTTTACTCCTTGATCTTGTAAAGTTCATTCTTCTTATAAATAATTCCAGTTGTTCAGCGCATGCTCGTTGGGTCCTCTCCTCGGACTTTCTTCCACTGCTCTTTGGATTGGCCGTTGACTCAGTTTGTCTTCTTCGTCCTCCTCCTCAGCTCACAGACGTAAAGCCTGATTATAGAATTCTCCAGCTGCTGCTTCATCATCATCAGAACGACTGCGAAAAAAATTTGGTTCATATTTGTGTCCGTGAAGTAACGACAAACCGAGGTGACAGAAAAGCCGGCAGCAGCTGAAATGTGCGTTTTCTTCCAATAGATGTAAATACGTTCGTGTCCTTATCCAATCCAAACCCTTCCTGAACCCCAGACACTGAATTAAATAAATGTGATATAACTTTTAAGGAGAATATTTTAATACTATTTAATTCAGGACAATTCATTTGGAACTTTTCTAATATAGGACTAGTGGCAAGACAAGGCTGTATATAAGGTCCAAACAGGAAGCGTTCATGGGGGTGATTTTGGCTCCATCGATTTTATCTTCAACTCACTTTCCATTGAAAAACCTCACCCCTCCTTCTGTAACTGCAGCAATGAGCCTCGTCGTTGTGGTCTTAAAATATTCAGATTAACCCGCTCGACATGATCCTGGTGTTTTTATTTCGCTATTTCGTACATGAATAAACATCTGGTCCTAATATTGAAGTCATCGTGAGCTTCATTGGACTGGAGCTGAACACTTTGGGGGTTGTTACGCTCCCTTAGTCCATTTCTCTATGACTAAGACAAAGTTTTCGACAAGGCCTTTGCTAATTTTGGACAAAGTGGTAATTACACTGCAGTTGCCCAGGGGCAGACTGGCAGAAGAAGCGAGGCTGCCAATCTTCTCCATCGGCCCCTCTGAACATCAATCACTCACACACACAATTTTCACAATCGTATTTCCAGCTCCCACCAGGCCCTACTATGATTCTCAATTTTTTACGTAAGATGCCCTTCCTGCTCTAACCGGCCCCAGATGGGAACGAACAATGATCTACCCAGGCAACCAATGATAATGTGCTTGGATGGGAATCAAACCAGCTACTCTTTGGGACTTAAACGCCTAACACACTACTAGGATTGTCAAAATCAGGTTCAACTTCAGAAATGAACCTTTCCTGAAGCTTTAGAATGATCTTGAACTGTATCAGAACAAGTATAAGAGCACATAGACTAGTACAGATACACAGATACAAGGCCACATAGGAATATAATACAAAGTACTATGATTTCATCTTTAAAATCACATTCTAGTGTGTACAGAAACAACGCGTTTTCTTATCATCGTGCTAATCAGTATTACTATTGAGCCTATACCTGGAAATTTAGTTGAAATCTTAGCCCTACCCTCTTTACTTCCTATTCTCTCATCTCTATTTCCCACTTCTCTCCATTCATTCACCGACTTTACAGAATTTAACCCTTTATCTGCACCAATGGGACGGGAATTGAACACGTCAACGACTCAGGGGCTAAACCGACTGTGACAGGAGGAAATGAACAGGAGCCCGGCGGGATTTCCTGAAGCTTTTAAAGACTCGCAGATCTAAGTTTCAGACGTGCCCTGACCAGAAATGCCTCCTCCTTCCTCCCTCCTCGTATCTGTCCCGGCAGCGGGTGTGGGAGAGAACTCTATCCCTCCTCTCCACGTGGCCCTGGGTTGTGTTTTTTCTGGCTCAAATCCGGCGCTGGAAAGTCGTGTTGTGAATTGATCCGGCGTGCAGTCGGTAAATGGGAGGTGTGGAGGGCTTCGCCGTGAGACCGGGCCAAAGCGGGACACTGGATACAGGCTGAAACATGGGAGTAAAACAGGGACATGCTCTCACTACTTTAAGGAGAAGAAACTACAGTAGTTATTGGTGAGAACAGATTTGCAAATGTCAGGCAGTGATAAAATTGCTGACTGTACTGTTGGCACCACCTCTGCAATTCTGGTGCAATACGGTGGTATTAATAGTACAATAATTTGCCCCATAGCAGACTGTTGAAAACCAATGACAAGCTGGTGCACGAACAGTTTATTATGATGAATATAAAGTGCACTGAAATAAAATCTAAATGCTAGTTTGTACAGTGGCCAAACTACCAAAGCCTGATCTCATTAGATATCAGAAGCTAAGCAGGGCTTGGCCTGGTTAATTCTTGGATCGGAGATCGCTGGGAATTCAAGGTGCCACAGTGAAGTGCCAATGGAAAATAAACTGTTGTTGTGTACTTAGGCAAGACTTTTTACCCACATTACCCGTTATGAAAGCGGTGTGAGTGTTGCTGGTGTTTCAGCCTTGCTTCTGTCAGTCTGTCAAAGAGAAGCTCTGGCTACTATCATAGTTTATCACCAGCAGATATGGAGTGAATGAATAATACATACAATTATAAAACTTTTTAAGCTTATTTCAAGTATTACAGCTTAAAATAATGTGTGGAAAACAAGAAAAAGTGATTTGATTTCTGGGTGTATAACAAATCTCGTCACTTTTGAGGAAAATGTAATAGGTCTCGTAAATGAACAAATTAACAATACATTTACGTGCACTTATACCTTTGAATAAACCAAACTTTACATGTTTAAAATCATATTGAAATGACATTGACTATTGGAAAACGGGATATCCAAAATAACTGTACCGCTGCAGGTCAACTGGTTTTAAATCTGCCAAATTCTTATCGTTCCAACTGCACAGGAATCTTGGATGGTTATATAATTTGAAATAATTTGTGATTTCAAAAAACTTTGTGAATCTGCAGGAGTTATTGACTCTGGATAACTGCCAGACAAAAGCTTGGAAACCACAAAAACGCAGTTTCCACATTGACAAAAAACATGCATTCGTCAGCAGAGGTTCTATCTGCTGATATGAAGCAGCTTTGCAAACTATTTTAT
>KN490432.1:11099-24158 GCA_000787155.1 Scartelaos histophorus
TTTAAGAGTAAAAATAGAGGAATTATTAGTTATTTAGAGGCTTGCAGTACATCATCAGGACCCAACGAGCATCTACTGTGCGACCAAAATCATTTTGAAGAAGAATAAACGTTAACGTGATTGATGAATAAATGATTTTTGCTTTAAAATTGGAATAAACCACCCACTTATTTCAGAATGATGCTTAATTAAGAATAATAATTTTCATTACGTGGTCTTATTAAAGCAGAATTCATTTTTATTCGTAATTAAAGCTCCCATGTAAATGTGGCAATCAAGAACATAAAGAATAATATTACAGTCACAAACTAGCACGAGTTCACAGTTTGTTCATCACACTCATCTTTTTTGTTAAAACACCTAAACGGGAACATGGACACTTAAGATCACAAGCTCCTGAGAACGTGTTTAAATCCACTTTGCATTATTTTGTGGAACTTTCACACAGTTTCTAAAGTGCGTCACCATTGCAGCTGCTGAACATCGCTCCGTAGACTTACATGCAACCCTCCCCGGCGTGATCTCACCTCAGAGTATGAGCTGAGAGGAATGGCCGTCCTCCTTCTGCATGCATGTACGTGTGAACAGAAAAGGTCAGGAGTGTGGACAGCTTTGTTTGGTGACAGGTGGCGGCCGCTCCAGTCACGGTGAACCCAGTGACTAAGCAGTAATAATTCATGCTCGTGTATAGAAAGTTAAATACGCGAGATTTGGTTTATGAAGTGACGAATCTGGATGTAGCGGAATGCTGCAAAAGACGACTACAATACCAAAAATCACCATAAAAATGTTTAAAGTGCTGCAAAAGATGACTACAATACCAAAAATCCCCTTAAAAATGTTTAAAGTGCTGCAAAAGACGACTACAATACCAAAAATCCCCTTAAAAATTTTGTTTAAAGTGCTGCAAAAGACGACTACAATACCAAAAATCCCCTTAAAAATGTTGAAAGTGCTGCAAAAAATGACTACAATACCAAAAATACCCATACACATTTTTAAAGTGCTGCAAAAGACGACTACAATACCAAAAATCCCCTTAAAAATGTTGTTTAAAGTGCTTCAAAAGATGACTACAATACGAAAAATCACCATAAAAATGTTTAAAGTGCTGCAAAAGACGACTACAATACCAAAAATCCCCTTAAAAATGTTGTTTAAAGTGCTTCAAAAGATGACTACAATACGAAAAATCACCATAAAAATGTTTAAAGTGCTGCAAAAGACGACTACAATACCAAAAATCCCCATAAAAATGTTTAAAGTGCTGCAAAAGACGACTACAATACCAAAAATCCCCATAAAAATGTTTAAAGTGCTGCAAAAGACGACTACAATACCAAAAATCCCCATAAAAATGTTTAAAGTGCTGCAAAAGACGACTACAATACCAAAAATCCCCATAAAAATGTTTAAAGTGCTGCAAAAGACGACTACAATACCAAAAATCCCCATAAAAATGTTTAAAGTGCTGCAAAAGACGACTACAATACCAAAATTCGCCATAAAAACGTTGTTTAAAAAAATGTTAAGTGCTGCAAAAGACGACTACAATACGAAAAATCCCCATAAAAATGTTTAAAGTGCTGCAAAAGACGACTACAATACCAAAATTCGCCATAAAAACGTTGTTTAATGCTAAATAATAAATAATTTGAAAAGAAGGCTTAAAAGTACCTGATTTTAGACTATTTTTAGACACTTCTCCTATAGATTTCTTGCTCCCTAATTCTTCATCATAACAAGTTTATAAGTGCGTAAGTGGCCGGTGACAGTAGCTCAATTAGCAATGTTTTTTTGCCACTGATCCGAAGGTTTGTGGTTCAAATCCCGCTCCCGACTTAAGACATCGTTGGCCGAGCGGTCAGATCCATCGCCCCACATCCCTCAGATCCTCTCAGTCTATTATGCAATTTAAGACTAGACTGAAAACTCTTCTCTTCCCCCTGGCATTTAATACGAGCTTGTCTGGTTATCTCGGTGTTTTATTGGCGTACGTACCAGTTTCTTCAGTTTTTGTCGACTTTTATGGCGCAGCTGAAGTTGTTTTAAATGTGGTATATAAATAAACTTGAATTGAATTGGAAAACAGATGGATTTTGGTTTGTGTACTTGGGCAAGACACTTAACCCATCTACCAACCTCATTCCCAGTGGCTCTGTACACTGGTGTGTGATTGAGCGAGTGGTTTATCGATGTACATGTCGAGATAAATGCCATAAAGGTGGAAAACCGTCGTATTAAATTGCGATTTGCCATTTTGGAGTAGTAGTTTTTGACTTTTCGAAGACATTTCTACTTTATTATCTGCATTTTCCTAAGCATTTCTCTTCGTTAATGTTAGAAAAATGTCGGCCTTTCTTCATTTTGTCTTCTTGATTGATCTTTTTTAATCAGAGAACACAAAAAACAGTTCCTCCAAAGCCTGAACTCTACGCCAAACATGTTGCTAATGACAGAAGATTGGCTGGACACCTGAAAGAATTGGCTCTCACTTTGATTCCAATGTGATTCATCTAATTAGAAAAGTTAACTTTGATTTCCGCAACATATTTTAATGCTCAACTTACAACTCGGGACACACAGTTATGCTTTCAATTTCCATAGATATTGAAAGTAAATGTCATCTCACTGTACATTATTATTTTTATTATTATGGCCGGACTTTTTAGGAATTTAATAAAGCATGTACGTTATTTTTACAGTCATTTTAAATTATTCTAGTATCTGATGTAGCTAATAATGGTTTATCCTCATTAAAAACGATTCTCGAGTTGCATTTTGTTTCATTCACACAAATCCTACACCTTCACTACAATCAATTAGATAATTTCAGCTCTTATATTGCATAACCTAAGCGTGCAAAAGGTAAAAAGTAGCTGTTCAATTAAAAAAATACGTCTGTTTCATGACATCACAAGGTGGAACAGAGCATTTTGAGACAAATATTAAAACGTGTGAATAAAACAAAACACAACTCCAGGTCTGTTTTTGACGATTTCTAACACAACTTAAAGCAAAACTTTGCAGAAAGAGTAAATTTAGCGTCATATCGCGCGTTTAACTTTTACTTTTTGTCGTAATCGTCGCTATTTTGAGCAGCAGAAGTAGAGTCCATATGGTGATTAGCTTTAACCGTAAACCTCATTGGCTTAGCGCTCATCCGTAAGACTTCACCTGTTCTACTACTGCGACCCATCCAAGTTCTGCCCGGTGTGAGGTCAAATGAAATCGGATCAGACGAGCGCTCCAGCCTTTAGACCGGCTACCCTTATTTTATTGTGTCAACTAGAAACACGAGTGCATTTTGTGTGAACGCATTAGGTAATTTCTCCATATGCACGGTTTAGTTCAATCTGTGCTACGCTTTTTTACCACTTACAAGCTTCACCAAAGGGCCTGTATTACTCTTTTTTTTCTCATCTGTTATAATGTTGTTTCCTCATCACAAATAAACTACCACTACATGACATCACAAGGGAAAACGGAGCATTTTGAGCTTTGGAGATGCAGAAAACCTAATAATGCAGGATTACTCAAACATGTCTGAATGAAACCGCGACTCCAGGTATGTTTTTGATGAAGTAACATGGCTTAAAGTGCAGAACAGTCAATTCTGCATAATATAGGAGCTTTAAGAATGAGTCAATCTTAGTAACGACTTAATTAATACCCTCTCTTAACCCTAACCCCTTAATTAAAGGTGGACTAAGTGGGGTAAGGGCCGACACCTAGTACTTTATGTTATTGCTTTACCTGGAATGTTCAACAAAATGGCGTTAAACATGTCCATCCATCACCTGTGTCATTTTATAGCCTAAAAACCTGACCTGACCTGTAACCTGGACTAAGATAGATAAATTAACGCCACACAATATGTCACGTGGAGCACCTTTGGTCAGAAAAGTTACACAATGAACCTTTTACTAGTGTCGTAGCAAAACTAAGGAATTCACTCAATACTCGACACCAATCACCACGATGTAACATAATAGTACTTCTTTATTTTAGGATGAGGTATTTTATTTGTTCAAGTAAAGCTCATAAATCATACTAAAGCTCACATTTTGTCCTTTTAATATCTGCAGTATCAATACTTGCTCAAATAAGTAACTTGTTTCAATACTTTCTATAGTTTTAGTGACAATTAGTATCAGATTTTTGGTACTTTTGACAACTCTACCTGTTTGTACTAAGCCTGAATCATCCTTTAATTTGCTTATAATAAATTCACTCTTTCTTTATACTTTTTTAAGGCTAACTAAGATATTACAAAGCAGTACCCAAACTTATATTAGCTTCACGCTTTACAATGAAGATAAAAACCCTCCTTTTTTAGTAATAGAATAGAGTCATTTTATAACATAATAGTGCTTCTTCTTTATCTTAGAATGAGGTTTTTTGTTTTTTCTTTTGTTCTGATGAAGCTTAAAATCGTACTAGAACTGTTGAGGAAAGCTCACATTTTGTCCTCTTAATATTTGCAGTATCAATACTTGCTCAAAAAAGTAACTTGTTTCAATACTTTCTATAGTTTTAGTGTCAAAAGTATCTGATTTTTGATACTTTTGACAACTCTACCTATTTGCTCATTATAAATTCACTCTTTTTTATACTTTAAGGTTAAGTAAGATATTACAAACCAGCACCCAAACCTATACTAACTTTATTCTTTACAATAAAGATACAACCCCTCATTTTTTGGTAATAGAATGTAATTTTATAGCATAATAGTACTTCTCCTTTATCTTAAGATGAGGTATTTTATTTGTTCTGATACAGCTCAGAATCATACATATTATTATGTGATTTTTGGTACTTTTTACAGCTCTACCAGTTTGTACTAAGCCTGAATCACCCTTTAATTTGCTCATAATAAATTAACTCTTTCTTTATACTTAATTAAGGCTAACTAAGATAGGAAAAAGCAGTACCCAAACCTACACAGCAAAAACTAGAAGGTTAAAATATTGCAGAGGTATTTTTAACATAAAAAGTTTTATTTTAACTATTTGAAAGTTAAATGGGGATGTGAGCTGGGGTTAGTTGCCAGAGTTGATATGGTTAGAGTAAATTCAACTTACAGTAGTGTTAATTTGGCACCTCCAACCCACCACCAGTAGTTTTATTTGGCACCTCCAACCCACCACTTCAAACTCATATGAAAGAAGATCAGTTTGAACCAGTTTTGAGCATAATTTAATCTTAAATTAAACTAAATCAATTAAACTAAAATAAAGTGTAAAATAAAACACCCCTATGTGTTGTTTAGCTAAAGTGTTATCCTCAAAACGTTAATAAAACTCTTGATTTTGTGTTATCGTCAAAACATTAATATAACTCTTGATTTTCAGGATTAAACAGCAACTTTGGTCCAGTGTTATTTAATTAACATTTCCAAAAACATTAAATAAACTCTAGAACAGATTGGACTCATAAAAACCCAGAGAAAATGTTAAAACTGATTCTGTAAGAGTCAGTTTTAACACTTCACTTTTTGCTGTGTACATGTAGATAAAAACCCTCCTTTTTTAGTAATGGAAGATAATTTTATAACATAATCGTACTATTTTTAGATGAAGTATTTTAAATGTTCTAATAATGCTCCTAAATCATACTAAAACTGTTCAGGAAAGCTCACATTTATACTTTTAATGGTTTTTGTCTCAATTAGTGTCTGATTTTTGGTACTTTTTACATCTCTACCTGTTCATACTAAGCCTGAATCTTCCTTTAACTTGCTCATTATGAATTCACTCTTTCTTCCTACTTTATTAAGGCTAACTAAGACATTATAACCTATATTTTCCTCATGTGAAACATTAAACCGCCGCATGCTAGCTCGCGGGATCACCGCTGCTCGCTCCATTCACAACACTCCCACCCTGTGAGTGAGATGTAAGTCCGGAGCAGGAAGTCGTACGCTGGAATGCCTGGCAAGAGTCAACACTGCATTACACACAGCCCCGGCCAAAAGGGGCGGCGGCCTGGAGCAGGGGGGGGCGGAGCTTGTGTCCAGTAGCTGATCGCACACTTTCTGCGAGCTCACAGCAACCAGACAGCAGGGCAACATGCAGACCAGTTTGCAGCGACTTGGAACATACTTGGAGTTACACTGGACACATTTTGGATTATTTTAGAAGTTTCTGGACGATCTTGGAAGAAGATTTTGGTGAGTGTCAGAAAACTTTGAAGGGACAGCTTACTTTTGCATCTGCCATGGGTTTTTGGTTGCAATTTAGAAGTCTGTTTGGTCGCAGCTAGAAGGGAAAAGTTGCGCGGTGGAATCTGAGGCTCGGGTTTTGAAGCGGTTCTGAGTTTTGACAGGAGAACAGCGCGATGCCAGGGGAAAGCAGAAGAGACAGAAGCACTGTTTGGTGGCATAGAAAGAGTTACCGACTGTGAAACTCCAACAGATTGTGCTGGGAGAGGATTTTCATTTTGAATTGTTGGAATATTTTAGCAGCTGAATTGTCCAAATTGTGGGAATTGTCATGAAATCAAATAGAAAGTGACGGGTTGATTAAGACTGAAGACTGAGCTAGACGTGTTTAGTTGGAATATTATTATATCTTTTATTCATGCTATAACATCTGTTTCATTGCCTATAATTTCTCTTCTATAATGGTTAAAATATACACATGTGCATATTATATTTTGGCAGACTTGGACTTAGACAAACTTTATTGATCCACAAGGGAAATTATTTGGACATAGTAGCTCAAAAATCACAATATAATGCAATAACAAAGAGTAAAAAAATATAAACTGTAATAATAAATTCTACATAAGTAACAAGAACTGCAAAAAATGAATCTAAATATATAGGTACAAGTCCAATTAAAATAGAAAAATAAGTAATAAAATATAAAATCTCAGCTATATATAGATTTTATATTTTAATTTTAGACTTTTCTCTCCACCCTTTTCATCAAAATATGCTTATATGCGTTGCTATGAAGTGAAATAACATTCCAAATTAACCGTGAGTCATTTATTCTTGGAACAGGAACCCCTGACATTTGCAATTTTGACTGACAAATGTTCAGTCAAATGCTAATCTGCTCAAAAAGTCATAGGCTATATCTAAATACTATGCTAAATGCTAAATACAGGCAAGTCTATTAATATGTATGTATGTTTTAATAGTATTTAAGTTGTTTATGTTGTTATAAGGCGCTTTGAGGCGCCTAATAAATAAGAATACAAGTTTTATTATATAGATCGGTGCATTTTTAATTAAAACAGTGGTAAAAAACTGCCCAAAAAACTTCAAAACCTCTTCTGCCTCAATAATAATACTGCTACTGTTACTGATAACAATTTATATTTGGATTCTCAAAGTGATAAAGCGCTTGTGTATTCTTGCAAAGTTGTGTAACATTCCTGACCTGAATACTGCAAATGTTACTGCAAAATTATGATGGTATAAACAGTGAAAATATGCAAAACCATTTGGTCACAAATCACTGTTGTCATATAGAGTTTAAATGGTCCATATTTAGCTCTTTTTTGGCCGTTTTTTCATCAGAAACATACCTGGAGTTGTGTTTTGTTTCATGTTTAACACTTAAATCCTGCATATTTAGCCTATTTAGTCTTTATGCAGTGATACAGGAAGTGCTCCACTGCGTTTTTAAACTCCATACACCTTCACTGGAATAAAACTAATAATAAAACACAACTCCAGGTGTGTTTTTAAGGAGGTAACATGGCTCTAACATGACCTAAACCCCACAATAGTCTTTTTACATAACACAGGACCTCACCCACAGAAATAACTCTCAGATTATTTATTTTCCATTGCTCCTCTCCTCTGCTCAATGCCAGCGCAGTCACATTCGCGTTCGCAGCAGTCACGAGCGGATCACAGACTTCTGGCAGGGTCATCTCCGGTTCTATTTCGGACTCCGGGGCCTGTAAAGGTTGAGATCCGTGTGGAGTAGTGTTTATGTTTGGAAGGTGGGGTCGGGGTGGTCAGCTGTCGGCCTGTTCGGAGCCTGGATGGTGTAATAGTACAGAGAGACTTAACCTTGCACAGACTTTATTGATCCGGAAGGGAAATAACTTAGACACATCACAATATATTACAATAAGAGTCATAATGTCCAATCGTAAATTCCAAAATATGGAGCCTGAGCATTTCTATTACTGACTAGACCCAAGACTATTCAATATTACAACTAAAATCTGCAGTTGAACGATTTTAATTTGAGCTTTCCCCATCTGAATGCAAAAATAAAATAGAAAATAAGTAATATAGAAGCCTGATTGACAGTTTGACAGGCAGTTGTGTGGACTTATGGGCTTTAACAGCAGCAGCCAGTCACTCCTCTGGTCCTCCCACCGTGCAGGCTTCACGCTGGGCTGCCCCCGCCTGGACTCTTGCATAACTCCGGGGTTTAAGCTTTGGCCTTCTTGGGTTAAAATGCCCGGGCGGCGGATCACCACCGGTCTGATCGGTCTCGCTTTAATGGCTTAGGAGGGAGGGGAGACCACCTACAACTGTTCATTTGTTTCCATTTCTAAATCTCGTGTCCATACATAGACTTGGTTATCGAATTGTGAAAAAGACCGTGAAAATTTGATATTTGTTAGAAGTTTCGGAAAGTTCCATTATTTAATGCGCGACGTGGTGATATTTTCATCTGTCTAAATTTACTGTGAATCATTAAATCTTAAGTTACTCAAACCTTAATGCTGGGTGTTACTGTGCGAAATTTTCAGTTGTTTCACTCAGTCCTAACTCAAACTGTACGACTAAATCACATGATTTAAAAGTTCACAGTCCTAACTCAAACTGTACGACTAAATCACATGATTTAAAAGTTCACAGCTCACGATTCACAAACTACTTCAACATTTCAAACATATTCCATATTTTTGCGATCTACGAATTGTTTTTTGTTACCCCATACTACACGACACATGATTAAGCCAAAACTCAGCCCAAAAACAGTAGCAAGGAGTGAAAAATCGACTCAAAAATGGCCAAAAATCGCACAGTTTACGTCCAGAATAAGTAAATATATGGTGCAGTATCGCCTTGTTATATTTGTTTTTTAATACACAAAAAAAGTCCAAAGTATAAAACTGAAACGTTGAGGTGCTCCACTGTGTTTTTAAACTCCATACACCTTCACTAGAATCATCTGAAAATACCAATCACGACTGGTCAAAAGTTAAAACTGTCAACTAGAAAAACACCACTACACGATATCACGAGGTGGAACTGAGTATTTTGAGTTTTAAAAGACAGTTTATCTCTAAAATACTGAAGATTAAGTTGAAAAAAGGGACTTATTACTTCTTTTACTTAAGTTCAGTCCACTGCAAATAACAGCATGCAATTGTCTGATGCAAACATGTAGTACAGAAAGCCAAAAGACCCAAAATAGACTTCCAATCCGTGCAAATGGACAACAGAACAACAGGTTATAAAAAGCCTGCGCCCCCTCGGCCCTCCGCCCTTTTTCTCTCCACGTCCACACTTAAACAGCTTTACCCCCACCGCCCAGCGCCACCGTTTCACCGTCCACCACACACCCCCAGATTAGAGCCACGTTCACTCAGACGGAACGGATCACGGTCTGGTGCCGGGGCTAATGGCCGCTCACGCATGTTCCGACGAAATACCACACTCTTGTATAACCGCGGGAGGGCATCCGGGCCGCAGACGTGTCAATCAAGTCCTCTGACGGCAACTTGAGGGTTAAAGCTGAAATGTGGAGCGTGCTGCCTGTCACCAGCTCTGCCCGGGGAAAGGCCATGAATGGAGACGATTGCATAACTACTGTTGGGATTTTTTTTGTTTTTTTCTTACAGAACTAGTTTATTTTAAACTTTTTGCAGCATTCCAGGTAAGTCAAAGCTCTTGTATTACGCAGAATTTACTCTTCTGAATGTTGCTACCTCATCAAAACCAGACCTGGAGTTGTATTTTGTTCCATTCCATTTGAGTAACCCTTTAATATTCGTCTTTCTGCATCTCCAAAACTCAAAACGCTCTATTCCACCTACATTTTTTTTTTCCATTTTTACCTTTTGTTCAGGGGTAAAATCATCCAAATTGTTCCATCACAAGGTGGAATAGAGCGTTTTCTGTTCGAGAGAAGACCCTAAATATGTGGGATTTGTGCATCCAGGTACGTTATCGATGAGGAAACAACATTGTACCGTATTTCTGGACTATAAATCGCTCCGCACCAGCCAAAAAATACATAATAAATAGAGAAAAACATACAGAAGTCGCATTTTGGGGGGACATTTACTCATAAGAACAGACATTTCTGCACTTCAGACTGTCGACCTTGGCTTGGAAGTCTGCCGGCGGTTTTTAAAATATCGTCTCTCTGATAGAGGCGATTGAGATGCATGAAGCGGGAACACCAAGAAGGTCCCCCCGCAAACTCATTTATATGCATCGCCTCGGCAAGTGCACGGACATGGAGACATAACTGCGCCGTGGACAAGCCTCCGCCGGCACCACGTCGTTCAAGCGTCCATTTGTGAACTTATTCCTCTAGTTTAGCCCGCGATTAGCTTTTTTTTTTTAGCTTTTTCTTCACAGCAGCTAAGTATCCTCACCTTTTCCTTAGTTCCTCACAAGTTTCAAGCTCGTTCCAACTTTCTTTCTGCTGCTCGATTACTGTTTTCAGCTGCATATTTCACTAATTGCAGCTTGTTATCTGCAGAATATGATTTTTTTGTTCTTTTTGTTCTCGCTTTCTTCATAAATTAGGGTTAGGGTTAGGCTTTGCAGTAGGAGTAATGGGAGTAGCGGATACAGAACGTGTGAAAGTATTTATTTTAATATAAGTATAAGTCGCGTTACCACCCAAAACATGAAAAAAGTGTGATTTATAGTCATTTGGATATTTGGAAAAGGAGTCATAGGTGGAGTCAAGTCACCCACATTAGCAGTTTGTTTGAAATCTCTTTGCTATCGAACTTCTATAAATCAGACCTCAGATCCTATAAGCTGCGAGTGTGAGTCACGATTCTTTGCACCGGGTTGAGTCTGCGGTTGAGTCAGTAGTTCAGGAGTCCGAGCTGCGCTGAGTCATAATTTGTGAAAAGATGAAACCTCAAAACAAACAGTCCCCATTGAGTCATTTGCAGAATCACAGGACTTTAACTGGAGTTTAGTAACAAGTGCAGCGTCGGTGAGTCAAACTTGATAAGGCAATGATTTGCTTTTGGACTTTGACTTCTCTTCTCATGCGCAGGACTCAATATACTGGATTTGTACTGATTTTCTTTGTTAAGAATCAATTTAACTCATTCACAAAGAGTTTCTATCGTTACCGTAATGAAAGAGGCATTTGGTTATGATAAATAACATTATATACACTGCAAATTTATCTTGTTTTTAGATTTATTGTCTACTTACTAGTGTTGAGACTGCTTAATTTGAGTATAGCGGTATTTTATTTTAAGATTTAAGGTTTTAACTTGTCAAGTAAAATCATCTTGCTGCATGGACAGATAATTTCACTACTTTTAAGTCTTTTTCTGATGGTTTTAAGTGTTTGTATCTTAAATTTTTAAAGCTTTTTGCAGTTAAACATTGTCTATATCATTGTACTTACAGTCTAAAGAATGAAATGAGTTATTGAACAATTTTAAATGAATTTTTCAATTGAATTTTGGGCAAAGCTCTGTATATTAATTCAGAATAAACATTATTAAAGCCACAATATGTCACCTTTTAGCCAATTTAACATTTTGGTTGTATTTATTGCACTGAAAAACATCATCCAAATGATTCTAGTGAAGATCCATGGAGTTTAAAAACACAGTGGAGCACTTCTTGTATTACCACATGACATGTTCAGAGTATTTTGACATAATGCACTAAAGATAATCTATTTATTAATGGATTTACTAACCAGTTTATTCTTTTTTACCTATTCTTAAGGACTACACAACCAGTCAAAAGTGTTTTTATTATTTTTAATTCACATTTTATACAGTATACACATTTATATGAAGTAAAATACATGAAATTATGTAGCAAAGAGTTAAAAAATCCTATATGTAGCCACAGTTATTCGCTTTTTTCCTTTACTATATAATTCCATATATCTTGCTTCATATTTTGGACGTCTTCCCTATGTATTGAAAATGTAGAAAGTTGTAAAAATAAACGTAAAACACAAAACTAAACATTGAATTAGCCTGCAGGAGAATGGCAGTGCATTTCTGAGCAATATAACGTCCTTATTCCAGAGCCGTCCACGCACTGCACCAGACTGAAGCACAAGTTTGCAAATGCTGAATTATTAATCGGCACGAGCTTGCGCACACATCTCCCCATCATTAGCCCGTCTAATAGAACTACACATGCACGGACTGGACTTCCACTGTTATTTTATTCTATATTTCGGTCTTTTCCTGCGCTCCAAGTCCATGTTTATTAGCAGTTTTCTTGTTGGAGATACATTGCACCCACACAACATGTCTGACACCTCTATATTCGGTCAGGGCTAATCTCCAGAGCTTTTTGTGCTGTGGAAAAGGCACTTCCATAATCCCTTCTTTGATATCTCACGTTGCCAGAAGCGTGAGCCTCTGGTAAAATGGAAGTTTGCGGGTTTGCAAGTGTTTCGGGAATGTGAAGGAGGGACGTGATTGGACCTGCCACATGGGTTACAGTTGGTGGTATGTTTTTGTGACACTTGGAGAATGTAGGTGCAGGAGATCAAAGCTGACACCTGCTCCACCTTAAAGCTAAAATATTCATTATAGGCACTTGAATTGTCAACATATTCAGAAGAAAACAGGCTATATTGCAATTATTTATCAACTTTCCTTTCATGATATTACCAAAAATAATTAATAGATCATCAGCCAGACTTTTTTTTCTGTTAGCATTAGTCATAATATGGCAACAGACCAGGTACATCCCGAAGAGATGCCAGTTTGTTACATAACATTTTGGTGTTTATTTTTGGCTTGGCTCGGGCTAATTGTCATTTAGCTTTTATCACTTTGTAATATACGCAATAGCAGGCATGTCCAGACAATGGCCCAGGTGCCAAATGTGACTCTCAGGCC
>KN490433.1:562-12960 GCA_000787155.1 Scartelaos histophorus
CAGGTGAGGGGAGATCTGCATCTACTGGTGAAAAAAAATAAAAATAAACTTGCAGATGGTAGCTTTAAAAGTCGAGTTTTTGTTTATTCTTTCAAGGTTTTCATTTTAACATATTTTGTTTGTTTTTGTCCAACTTCACTTTTTCTGTTAAAATGGTACATTGATATTATAATTTGATTTTTTACAATATTTAGTTTAGTTATTGAAATCCCACTTTTTTCTCATATCGTGCAGCCCTAGTGTTCAGCCCTAGCATCGTGGTGCATTGTGGGATAGTGAATGTCTTGACACATTAGCGGGTGCATGTTTAAATTGACTGTTTTATTGTACTGAGCTTAGCCACTCAACCACACTTTCTCAAATGTGAATCTGTTTTTAATGTATATGTTTACTTTAACTGTTTTGCCACTGATGTAAACCATCTTCTAGGACTCTTTTTAATTTGTGTGTTATTCTTGGGCATGTGTTCAAAATGCCTCACTAAATCGGAGCCACGCCTCCTCACGTTTGCCTGAGAAGGACCACTGATTGTTGAATGCTCTTTGGTTTGGATCACACAACTCCATGATCAGTTTTTGCTTAATGTCTTGCGATGCTTCTGCAAAACAAAACAGGAAAATGACTTGACTTTCTGTTTTCTTCTTATTTTATTCCTCTTTCTCTCACACACTGCAGAATTAATATCTATGAGTGAAAATGACTTGAGTTCAGAATATTTATCCCGATATATGTAATAATTATAGCGGAGAGAAGCGGCTGCTGGAGTTTTAATGCAGGAGAAGTTTATTTACCATCAGCACAGGACCCAGCACCCACAGACAGTGAGATAGTGTCTGTTCCAGTCTAGTGCAGTCCAGCCTGGTTATGTTTTCCCTGTGAATATTTTACCTCTGATGACGCAGGCTAAGAAAGCAATGACTGAGCTGGCAGTGAGTGCCCTCAGTGCAGCACAGGAATGAAGTTTCTACTATTGAAGCCACAGCTGCCCTAGGACAGACTGACAGAAGTGAGGCTGCCAATCTGCACCATCAGCCTGTCCAACCAGCACAGTCATTTTTAGCAGTGGGTGAAGTGTCTTGCCCAAGGACACAATAGCAGTATGTGTTCAACCAAGCTGGTATCAATCTGCTGATCTTAACAAATGAAAGTTCTTCTCAGACAAAAGCTCCACTCTCGGACAATTTTGGTTAGACTAAGAAAAATATAGACTAAATTGATGAAGTAAATATTAAGCAGCCAAAATGACTCAAAACAAGACAAATATTTGATAAATAATCTGACATCTGAAGTCATGTTTTACTCCTGTAGATGTTCACTTCTTGCAGTGCATCATCCTTGTGTTATTCTCATTTTTTCCTCTCTTCACTTGTTCTGTTCTTGTTTGGCACCAGGAGGACGGTCTGACCCCCACAAGCTCGGACCCCTCCCTCCCAGTGTCAGGGGCCGGCAGTGGGGCAGGAAGTGGCAGTGAGGAGGAGGGCTCCAGTAAAGCGCAGCCAAAACGCCTCCATGTGTCCAACATCCCATTTCGCTTCAGAGACCCTGACCTCCGCCAGATGTTTGGGGTATGTCTCCGTCTGTCATCATCTCAGATCTGACTTTTTTTTTACTTCTAAGTTGACTTCAGTGTAATTTATCTTTATTTAATAACCAAGTCTTATTCCACCATAATAATAAGTAATAATAGAGTTCATTAAAGCAAGTTTAATAATATAAGACAAATCTTGTAAAAAATATTTTGTGTTTTCTACTTTCAGCAATTTGGTAAAATCCTTGATGTCGAGATAATCTTCAATGAGAGAGGTTCAAAGGTGAGATATGATTGGTCCATCCCATTTTCTAAGTACAAGTGGCGCTTAGAAAAACTTAAAAAATTCATGTTTTGGCAGGGATTTGGTTTTGTAACTTTTGAGAGTGCGACTGAGGCCGACCGTGCACGAGAAAAACTAAATGGAACAATTGTGGAAGGGAGAAAGATTGAGGTAAGAAGAATAAAACATTTTGCATTAGTTTAATATTGTCCAAATTTAGTATTATGCTGTCGCTTTTACAACTATTGTTCAAAAAAGTATATTATATTATAATAATGAATAACAGCTATATTCACAGTTCACAGCAGAATAATTGAGTACATATATACACGTTTTTCCATAGTGCTCTCTTAGGATCATGTAAATATACTTAAAATACAATTATATAAATAAATACATAAGTAAAGAATATACACACAATGAACAATGCTGTAAAATATTAATTCCTACAGACCATAATATATTTCTCTTGTTCTTCTGTTAATCTTCAAAGGTAAATAATGCCACTGCAAGAGTCGTCACCAAGAAGCCACAGACGGCTCTTGTGAATGGGGAGCTGTCAGGTGAGTTTTGTCTTTTTTTTTCTGGGCTCTGGATTAAACTCTAGTATAAACTCTAACAGAATATCCGCCTCCTGCAGCTTCAGGTTGGAAGATTAATCCTGTGATGGGAGCGATGTATGCGCCTGAACTCTACACAGGTATGTCACAAAAGGAATGTCACATCAGTTCTATTATTTAATCTTTATTATTTTAAGAGTGGGGAGAGATATTCATCATTCATTGTTTGATTTAAGATTTAAGTTATGTTAAAATTTTGTCTGTTATGATAGGGTCAGATCTAGCAAAATGTAATCTGTTTTACATTTGTTGAATAAGTAGGACAATATGGTGGCTAGTGGAACTTAAATGTGTTCGTAGACAAAATAAACATGCAAAATACCAGTATGTGGCCAATAACCTTATTAACGCAAAGTTATCAGTAACATTGACAGTATTTTAAAGTTTGCTGAGTCCCGATGTCCTGTATTTGAACAGTAACTGACCACTGCCTTGACTTTGCAGTTGCCAGTTTCCCGTACCCAGTGGCCACACCCACATTAGCCTATCGAGGGTCTGCGCTCCGAGGCCGAGGACGGGCCGTCTACAACACCATCCGCTCTGCTGCTGCTGCTGCCACTCCTGCTGCCCTGCCTGCATACCCCGGGTGAGAACACTCGCACATTTAAATATAGGATCCAGATTAGACTTTAGTGATCAGCTTGGACAATTTGAGAGAGGATTTAATATTGACTTTTATATTTGGCAGAGTGGTGTATCAGGACGGGCTGTATGGAGCAGAGGTCTATGTAAGTTACTAATACTTCACCCACTGTGAAATAGTAATATTATTACAATAAAAATAACTGTATACGAAGGCTGATGCACTGCAGATGTTTCACAGTTATTATGATAAAACACTCACATATCCTGTAGGTTAAACATTAGTATCTGTTTTTTTCTATTCAGCATTCTTTTAATTTTAATTTTATTTTTTTATACAGGGAGGCTATCCCGCTGCTTATCGAGTGGCCCAGTCAGCGTCTGCAGCTGCCACCTACAGTGATGGGTGGGTGCTTCTTTTGCTTAAACTAAAAGGAATGAAAATTACCATAATTTTTGGTGACAGTGGCTCAGAATGCCAGTTTACAACCTGTTCAAGTGAGTTTACACTGCTGTTGTGTCCGTGAGCAAGACACATGGACACGAAAAAGTGCATAGCCATAAAAAAAATTATTAGATTAAAGACATAGGTAAAGCTATACCAGGAACAATAATTAGTAAATAAAACAAAATCAGAATGACTGAATATTCTGTCTCTTCAGATATGGCCGTGTGTACGCCACAGCTGCAGACCCCTATCATCACTCAGTCGGACCCACAACAACATATGGAGTCGGGACGATGGTGAGTTGTGTCAAAACACACTAATGGCAGCAACAGTGTTGTTATATACTCTGCAGTAACATCACTGTGGGGAGTGTTCTACATGTATCACCGTGACAGAATGTTCAGGGGTTTCCATGGTTACACAATGCACACACTGCCAAAAAGCATGTTATTTATTGTAAGTAAACTCAACAAAAAATACAAAATGTATTTAAATAAAACTTTTTCAGGAGCCATTGATCCATATGAGCGCTCATGGTTCTATGGTTCAAGTGTTTGATTTTCAAGAAATGTGAGAGAAACTGTTGGTTAATGCTCCAACTAAGTCAGTTCTTTATAATAAAATAAAAGTCTAACAAAGCCTTTAGACAGAGCAGTGTCTGTAGTTAGTCTCACACCCCCGGAGAATGTTGGTGCAAAGTATCAATATTACATTACTCTCTAAAGCACTTCTGACATGTGGGACTGTTCCTCTGTCAACAGGCCAGTCTGTACAGAGGAGGCTACAACCGCTTCACCCCGTACTGAAAATGAATGGCTGAGGGTGGATTCATGGAGCAGGTCTGGAGGGAGAGTGGATTCATGGATTCACGGGGGTCTGGAGGTCCTTAAGCTCAGGACATGTGGACGAAGGCCTTGTATCTCTGAGGGTCTTTAAGGGGCGAAACAGAGGAGAGCTGTAAATATGTTGGAGCCATATTGACTACTGACAACTATACAGATGAAAAATCGTTTTGTAAAGTATTTATAGTTACTTAAAATCATGTTATTTAAAAAGTTGGTTTTAGAATTAATATTATAGATGTGCCAAATTAAGGGTGGGCGATGTAACAACAAAATTCTATAATATATATAGGATTTTTTTGGATTAAGTGTTAACTAAGGGTGCTTGTCCTGGTTTGGCATTGTTCTAGTCCTAGTTTAGCCCTGGTCTAATCCAGGTTTAGTCCCAGTTTAGTCTCAATTTTGATGTTGTATGTATGTGCAAGTGATCTGGGAGATACTTAACTGTGATTGGTCACTCACTCAGAAGATGACAAAGGCTGACCAATAGGAGGAGTGGGTGGGAAAAGTGAACGGCATATTTGAGCATTTAATTTAATAGAATTGAAATGAAAACTGATATAGCTTGATTTGGTAATATTGTTATATCGCCCATCCCTTTGCAAAATACTGTGAGACTTATTGTCACACTGTAAAAGAAGTGTTATGGTGGTATGTTTTTGCCGTGCAGATGTCCACTCTGGGACAGTCTTTTGCCTTTTCTTACAATCTACCTCTCAAACATTCAGCTCCTCACACAGGGTTCATTGTTGCTTTTCAGTTTTGTATTTAAGCCACGTTTATTTCCTACTTTCACCTTCCTACTTTTACTGTTTAAATCATTTTCTTTATCTTTTGTGCAAAACTTTTCGGTCTTCTTTACCAGAGGTGGGTAGAAATAACTTGAGTAATAGGCCTATTATTTGTAAAGTAACTCTTAGAACTTGGTTAGAAGAGGATCTCAAGGTTGTGTTTCTTAAAATAGGCTAATTATTATTTATTATGTTTTACACTCTATTATCCAGACTATGCTTTGACTTGAATGCTCCACATTAGAGCATTATCCATCACCATGGAGACAAGATTGTTACACCATTAGGCCAAGTTACACATCAGATCTGTGGAGAGATCTGTAATTTTATGCAGTTAAAACACCTGCAATTTAATACATGCAAGATAGGTAGGTTTATTAACATATCTTCAACCTGAAAAGTTACACAGTGCACCTTTAATTATACTTGAATCACAGCTTACTACTACTTGAGTACCATTACGTCTGCTCTACCCACCTCTGGTCTTTATTTCTTTGGGTATAATATTTTTCCTTCTGTTAAAAGTCTGTTTCTGACGTTATTTATAATCTCTAGTTTCTTTCTAGTTTCTGTTGCACTTTTCCTGCTGTGATGTTTACCTTTGAATAAACTATTTCTCCTTTTTCCTTTTTCTGCCTTTTATTGATTCTGTCTTTACTATTCCAACTTTATTCCTCTATATTTTAACCATTCATCTTAACCTTTCATATCTATTTATTATGAATTAGTCTGTGTGCTGCTTCTGTATTTTCGCTTTTTTCCCTGCTGGTGTAAATGTCTCTTTACATATTTATTTTAAACTTTTCTTACTTTTCTTTCTTGGTATTGCATGCACACCTTTTATTTTGACTATATCACAACCTGCCTTATATTGCACTGTAAAAACAAGATACACACATTAGTAAACATTACTTGAATTTGGAAGCTCAGTGTTTGTTAAATGAAGTTTAAGTTGGTTAGTAGGTTTATATTATTCTTATTTCTTCTTAGGTAAGAAGTCAGTCATGAAAAAACACACAATATATTATAAATTAAAAAAAATATTACTATAATAACTATAATTTCTTCCAATTTCCAGTGATTTTACAAATGTAGTTATTACATTTTCCTGTGTCTTCTCTTGCATGACTTTACTCTTATCTTTACTCCCTTTTTGGGTTGTAAAATTATTTCATTTCCCCCCCTGTCCACTTTATTCAGTCTTATTTTTGACTAAATATGCTTCTTCGTAGATTTCTATTTCACATTTTTCCTGCTGCCGTATTAAAGGAACTGTATGTTCAGTTTTAGTTACCAGTAAAAGCTATTTTTGATTTGAGCGTGTTTACCTCATAACCAGGGACACAGTTTGATCATGTTTAAGGAATTTAAAATCAAAATCATATCTTCAGTTTCTTCAACATTCTTTCTTTTTTTAATCTCACTTGTATTGTACTATTTGTAGATTTTTCAGCTTTATTTCTTTTATGCTTGTCTTTACTCTTTTTTTCTCATTCTGCCAATGGTTTTTCCAATCCACTTTATTCTGATTGTATAGAGTATTTTGTTTCTTCATATTTTTTTTCTGATACTCTATAACCTTTTTCCATCAACAATATATTTTTTCCACTTTCTCTGCTCTTTTTTAAATCAAATTATTTCTATTACCTTTTTAAAGCTTTATCTCAGTTTTAATTTAGCATGTTTTCTCACAAATTTCCTATTTAAATTAGCTCTACTTTTGCATGCCTTATCATCTTACTGCTATTGCATGGATGGCTTTTACTCTAATTGGGGATTCAAGACATGTTTTCTAATCCTGAAAGAACACTTTTAGATGAATAAACACAAAATAAAATAATTATCAAAAGCAACAGTTTGAGTAGATTAGACTTAAAATTTTGCTATAACTATAGTTTTAGTTCAGTTATCTGAAACATTACACTAGATTAATGCATTATCCTGACATCCCCATCTTCACTCATTGTTTTTCTTGTAACTTTTATAACTTTCATGGCTTAGATACACTACTTAAGCAACAACCTTCACATTTAAGTTAACCTTTATTAACCATTATTTCACTAGAATAAATATATTTAAAACAACACTGGATACTCTTGTATATACTTGCATTTTTATTCACTTTCAAAAATTTCATATTTACATATTTACAAGCTGGCAGTTTTTCTGTGGAGGCCTAAGAAATGAACAGGAGAGGGGTAAACCTTTAGGCGTTAGTGAGCTGCAACAAAAGCCACAAAGCAAAATGCGGAGGACGATACACAACTAGTGATGTGCTGCACTTGGCAACAAAGTATGGGATGAGAAAGAGGGGAAAGGGGAAAGGACATGCAAGTGAAGAGAAGGAGAAAGTTGGGAAAGAAAAGCAAAATATATGTATAAATATAACTAGAGAGGGAGCGGTCATAAGGAGGAGTTACAGACTGATGGAGCTAAAGGAAGGATGAAGCACAGAATACTGAAAAAAAAACACTTTGAGCAGAGAAAATACTTTACAACTTTAACAAAAAAAACCTGGGAATCAACTTTTGAAACATGAGCCATCTGACAGCGTTTGTAAGGGTGGAGAGCCACAAGCCAACAACTGTTAAAACCATGACAAGAGCATTAGGGTGTGTGGAGGAGCAGACTTAAAGTCAAACTATAGAAACTTCACATGTTTTTCTGCTTATCCAGATACATATTTAGCCACAATTACACTTTTGACTAAATCTAATTTAAACATTAAATGTTACTTTCACTAAAACAGATTAGCGTCCATGTACTACAAACAACGACAAAAAGACAATGTTTGAAAGCAAAAGTGTAGGACTCAAACAAAAGTGCATCTGAACAAACAGAAAAGATAATACGTGGAGTCACACAATAAAAATCAGAATTGGCAACAGTAAATGTAACATTTCATTGTAAAGCTTTCCTCGTATTAGTTTCTGTAGCACTGGGCTTGAGTGGCTCACAGTTGGCTCTCCGCGGCAGTGTCTGGACCGCAGCTTTGGCTTTCCCGCTCACAGCTCCACGGCTGCTGCTGCAGACGGAGCTCTGGTGACAGAGTGAGGGGGGTGAGGAGGAAGGGGAGGGGTACAGGAGTGAGAGAAAACAGGGTCAGACAGTTGTCAAATGTTACAGCTGACAGTAGGTCTTGTTACACAGGTGTCGACACTGCCACAGTACTTTCATATCTACAGATGGACTAGTTCTGTAGTCTTCTCCATATGTAAAAGATTACATTGTGTGTCAATTTAGTGGAAAAAAAACAAAAGAAATGAAATTTAACTTTAACCTTCCAAAGCATATTTGACTGAGGTGCTGAGGTCTGAAACAAAACCCCCAAAACACCTGATCTACAAAACTGAATATCACAATTTACAAACTCGCTTTTACTCTAAATACTTTTGGCAAAAGATACAAAAAACTCTGTTTTACAAAGACTTTGAATGAAGATCAAATAACTTTGTATCGCAGGTTAGATTTGTCACCCAATTGTTCCAAAATGGCTATATTATGTAAATATTCAACTAAGCCCAATTTCACTTACTGTGGAAAAAAAAATCTTAAACTAGTATCTAAATTTCAGATACTAAAGATTTTAGAATAAAATTTTAGATCACAATCACTAACTAGAATCTAAAATGTATCAATTCATTGGTGTATTTTTAAAAGCAGATTCATGATCCTTTCCCTTTGACAGCTGTCAAAGTGCAAACGCTCCATCCCTCCTGGTGCAGTGGAGTCTTCATCTTACCAGAGAGTTGACC
The DNA here is from genome assembly GCA_000787155.1 of Scartelaos histophorus. Classification (NCBI taxonomy): domain Eukaryota; kingdom Metazoa; phylum Chordata; class Actinopteri; order Gobiiformes; family Gobiidae; genus Scartelaos; species Scartelaos histophorus. The sequence goes on from KN490433.1 coordinate 9,412, forward strand.
AAGCAGCTCGCAGCATACAAACCACGTGAGGATCCAGTCTTCGAACACGACCTGGGTCTTTAGATTCACCGTCGTCACTTTCAGGCAAAGCTCTTTCTCACAATTTGGCCGTGATTTCTGCTGCTGGAGGAGTAACATCCCGATAATCAGCTGCAAAGGTATTTGCTGCATTCAGACCTGAGGGAGAGGTTATTCCAAGGCAAACTGCTTCAGTGAGGAGAGATCTTCTTCTACACTATTTGTCCATTCTTTAAAGCTCAGTCCTTTCATTTCTCCTGGTTTGAAGTAGAAATATTACGACATGGTACCAGCCTGAACATACAAACCATCCGATCTTCATCAGGTGAATAAAGCTTAAATATATAAATTATCTAACAGTCTTTGATTAGATTGTATTCCCTTTAAAGGAGGCTTGGATCTTCACATCTTGAAGCTGTTGACTTGGGGAAGGAAAAACATAACAGAACACTGTTAGCTTGACATCTAATGGTGGTTAACTGTATCAGGACACTTGAGCTGCTCTCTCTGACATGGTCTGGGGATCTCCTATCACCTGAGTAGAAGTGGTTTCCTAACTGCCAATAACCGTAGTTTGTGGTAAAATGATAGATGTGTTGTGTTGACTTTGTATCAGCCTCGACCTAACCCTAATATGAGGACAGGACATTATGTACAAGCAGGGCAGGCTCGGGTGTCAGCTGGTCTACAGATCTGAAGTGCAGTGCATATAATACTAAGGGTCCGTAGGGGTCACTAACACCCTGGCTCACGAGGCAGCTAGAATGGCTGTGCTAGCTTTGCAGTCTATCTTTTGGGGGTCATAGGCAGCGAAGGCAACACCAAGCCCAGTAAGGAACGCCATACAGGAGTCTAAAGAATCAAAGCCTAAAGTGGACTGAACATACTGCACAGGCAAATCAGGCCTAAACCTGCAAGAGAAAACACACACACTTAGCAGATAAACTTGAGATTTTTAACATTACCTTAGAAACGCAACTTACGTTTTGACTATGGCCCGAAGAGCGACCTTTCTTTCCCTCTCTACAAACTTGTCAATGAGGTATGAAGCCATGCGAGGAGCTTGGAGATAAAGTTTAAAGAAGCGCTGGTAGTTTCCTAAGGCCCAGGCGGCACGGAGGGAGAGTGCATGTGCTACACATACATCTGCCCTGAGCGCCGGAGTCAAGTAAACCAGCTCTGTGGTGAGATCTGAGGCACAAGAGGAGACGGTTATTCCATCGACAGGTTTTTAAAAAAAAAAAAAAAAAAAAAAAAAAAAAACACCAAGAAAATTAGCATCAAGCCATGAAGCTTTTCATTCAAATCAACCTACCCCCAGAATTTTTTGTGAAGATGTAGTATATCAGTCTATAAGCCGTAAACTCTCCAACGTTTTCAGAGGGATTGTCTTTATACAAAGCCTTCAACTGTGTCTGACACTGGTTGAACTCTTCATGGTCACCCTGAAAAAAGGATATAAATAAACTACAAAATAAAGAGAGAAAAGACAAAAAAAAAAAGAATTACTTACTTTTTCCAGAGCAATTCGAGCGTGACACTCGTACACTTCCACTGTGAAGTCAGTACGCACTCCTTGGACCTGGAAGAAGAAGAAAAAAATGTAATAAAAAAAAAAAAGAAAAAAAAAGAACTTGGGTTTAAAAAAAACAAAAACCAAGACAATTGGCAAACCATCTTTATAAAAAACACTTCAAACTCACTGTGAGGTCCTGTCGAATAGACTTCATTTGTTCACACGCATAAGCGTAGTCTTGGTTGTTTTTCCAATGTGCTTTTACAGCCTCAAGAGACTTTCTCAGCACCTGGATCACACAGCAGGTTAGTGCTTGAGTAACAGTTTTATAAACACATCATTTAACACATTGTGGATCAAACCTGCACAGGCCGCACAGTGGAGGGGTCTGGGGCGCAGGTCAATCTTAAATAGGGCTTAGTGATGTCCTGACATGTTCCCACTATAGGACAGTCTTCCCAGTTGAGCCCCTCCTGTGTCCCGTCAGGCAGCTCGAGGGCGTTGATGGAGAGTACCAGAGGCTCAGAGCGAAGCTGTTTGTGGAAACGCGCCGCTCTGCTCTGCTTTTTAGCTTCACGGTTTGGATCATGGAAATCAAGACCTGCATTTCCTCCTTTCCTTTTCTTAGGAACAGGAGAGTCTTCCATGTTTCTGTTAAACATGTGAAAACATAACAGATTAGTTAGTTATATTTAGCATAGTGCAAATCACAAGCATTTCCAAAAAACACACCTTCTGCCTCTGTTGGCTTTGCCCCCTCGGCCCCGCCCGCGGTCTCTGTTGTTTCCACGGCCACGCGCCCCTTTCTGTCCTCGCCTTGACAGCTGTGGCCGGAGGTCACTGGACAAGCTGCTGTCCGACTGCGAGCCAGAGTCACTGTAAACATTAAAAACATGGTTTTAAAAAACACAATGAACAGCAAAAATCTATGAAGGTAAGATACTACAACTACAAAAGAGGATATTACCTCCTCCGGTGCCTTTGATTGCTGCGATCCCGATGACGGCCATGAGAGGGGGATGGTGAGCGAGAGGAGGAATGTGAGGAACTAGATGAAGGACTTCTCTGAGTGAAGATATTTCTATAGTTTCCCAATCTGTGTCCTCTTCCTCTGGAGGCAGGTCCTGTGCTTCCACCACGACCAACAGAGCTCTCTGATGTCCGCTGGGTCTCCCAACGAGATTTGGGTTTAAGCCTACAATGGAAAAGTATGCTCCAGTCCCCAACTTTTATCAACAGCACACGAGAGGTCATATTTCAATATAGGAGATGTGATGCAACTAATACACTTACTCAGGCAAAGGCTCTCTGGTCCAGTCTATGGTGTATGCAGAGCCATCCTTCAACCGGTCCTGTAAAATCTCCTTCAACACTTTCTCAGTACGATCTTTGTCTTCCTCTGACTCACAGGCAGTGAAGCATCGCTGCACATACTCCTTCATGGCCTGGGGCCAGTCTTGTGGTCTGCAGAAAAAACAAAACAAAATTATACATTATAGAGCCATCTTTACTTAGACTAGTGCACAGGCTGAATCGTAGGACGGCAACCTCTTACCGAGGCTGTGCAGCTCCAGGTGCTGCACTGGCAGCAGCAGGTGAAGGAGGAGAGGGGTTCACTCCTGAGGCCTGGTCCCCAGAGGAAAAGGCCTGATTGGCTGAGGAACATGGAACCTGATATTGTCTTTTGGGAAAATTGAATTTAAGAGCAGCAGTCCCTGGGGCTTCTGTAAGAACATTTACGTTGTTATAAACTAAAGAGGCATAATACATTTAAATTGAGAGAACAGCAGCTTACGTTTCATGCGGTGCCACAGCTGCTGTCCTTGCTTCTGATTTTTGGCCTTGTTGGCCTCTCCTCTTCCAGCACCAGGGCCAAACTGGCCCAGTTGCTGTTGTGGAGCACCAGAAGCCTGATACTTGTTCTGAGCCTGAAAGCCCTGCCCATAACCAGGCCTTCCCTGTGAATGATTGTAAACCTGCATCTGGTTAGAGTCAGAGGGTTGATATGACATCGA
>JACN01071448.1:0-11728 GCA_000787155.1 Scartelaos histophorus
TTCGGGAGATCCAATAAAAGGCATTGCTCTGTTCTCTTCATTTGTTTATTTGGGCTCATTCTATGCAATATCGACATTAAAAGTTCAGGTATATTTTGATAACATTTTATTGGATGTATCAAAAACTCTTCTAAAGAAAGTCATTTGTTTTTTAGATAAAATGCATGGGCTTTAAATCAACAGGAAGTGATGACATGATGCATTGGTTACCATAAAAACAAACAGATCATCTGGTGTGTCACGCTCTTGAGTTTACAATCAAGCGTGTCAGTTTCACATACAGGAGAAAGTGGTTCCAAATACCTGCTCTAATAATGAAGAGGCGTGGGATTTTAAATGATCTCTTTTCACTGTGAGTGAGAAAACAATCTGTTTCTCTTCAGGACGGTTCAATGATAATCATTTTTCACAGTGTACAACAAAATAAATATTTATCTAAATAAGAGCAAAAAATTACCAAACAATACATTTCATGGAGTCTCAAACACCGTCCACTACATTCCTAACAACTCAAACCTTAATGGATGAACCTAACGCAACAAAAATAAAACATGCTACGTAACTGTTTTCAACTTATTTATGAAGATCTGATGTTGCTGGTCACTGGGGCAGGCACCTCTTTGTCTTATTTTGACAGAATAATTGTGGCAACAAATTCTGTAGATCAGAAACTCAATCAGCTTTAAATCAACAGTGACAGAATCTTGCACATGTTTTGCAGCGGCGCGTAGGCTGCTGCTGTGTTCCTTGAGTAACAGTTTGGTTCACTCTGGGTGACTTTGCCTTTGGCTAAAATGATGTTATGTCTTCAGATGAAACTGAGCTTCTAACCAGAATTAAACTTATTTACAGTGAAAACAATTACAAAGGCACTCTCCCACTTTTCTGCCAAAAGTTCAGCTCATGCACAGGGCAGGAAGCCCCCCTCCCCGCATCAGCTCCTCCCTCCTCTGCAGGGCGGGTGGGCGTACAGACTGAAGGAACAGCCAGATGTTGATGTTCCACAGAAACATACCCACATCCGCTCCAAGTCAAGAGCGTTTCAGGTCTAAGAGAGGCTGTTACACTTTACAGCATCGTCACAGACGCCACATACAGTACATTTACAGTTTCAGGCAGTACTAAGAAAAAAACACCAAGATTGAGCAAAAAAACCTGTTAAAAGTAGGACATTAAACAAAACCAAGGGAAACAGAGATACACACTGCATCATGGTAAAAAACAGGAACTATCATTTACTTCAATGGTAAAATGTAACACTAAGAAAACAGAAACAAATTCAAGCATAAAACAGCGTGATTTATGCAAATTACCAATTCAAACGAACATCAGAATAATCACTATGGTCACTCTTTACATCTGAATATGATGAAATTATCCAGTATAATAATTTCACTGTCTTCCTCTGAGTGGAGGGACTGTGAATCTTGGTTCATATCACACTACTGAAGAATCACTTTCCTACTATTTTATATTCGTATTAATCACCATAACATCCAGTACATCGTTTATCCCCATCATTCCATCCCATTTGACAAAAGATTCTGTTAGCCGAAAATATAGACACCATTTTCACATTATTAACTTATTATGAAATAAAAAAACAAAACTTCCAGAAGCCTAAACAAATACATGATTTGCAATTTTTCAAAACAATACTTGCCTAAAAATGAATCAAATTAGCGTACTCATTATGCAAGAAGTGATATGTAGTGTGGCAAAATGTTAGTTGACTCTGTAGGTAATTCTAAGCTGCTCTAAGAATTACGCAATAATTCACGTAACCCCAAAAAAGATTAAATCAGAGTAGGGTTAAATACATCCTAAACTCTTTTATAAACACACAAATCCAAGACAACACGCCCATGACATCAATGACATTCACCAAAAGTGCAAGCTCCGGTCAGTGTTCACAGTAGAAAAAAAAAAAAAAAAAAAGGCAAACGCAGCTATCAGTCTTGTGCATATAAGCTTGACTATACAACGTGCATCGGTTTTAATGCAACAACATTTTGTGCGTAACTCTGGAGCAACAACAGCGCTAAACCCTGTGCCAAAGCCCCGCTCGTTACGATACATGACAGCTGTTTGAGACGCTCCACTGTTTTGAGTCACGAGTACGCACGACTCGACGTCCACTCCACTCACTTACGCACATAAACCGTGCGCCCAGACGCTCAGATAACATACCAAGGAGACAAACAAAGTCATTACGCACCCATTTTCGAAGAAAGTCACGCTCTGCAGACGGAGAATTTCGCTTTAGATGCCATTAAGAAAGCCTCAAACAACGTGTAGAAGTTGTTTACAACGTTTCATAGTAATTTCCGATTGGTCTGAGTAAGTTTTCGTCAACGCCCCAAAACCTCGGTCATGGGGCGGAGACTGCGTGTTTTTTTTTTCATTGCTGGTCCAGTCAGTGTAGCTCCTCAAAGAAGTTTAGGCTACTGAAGACTTTTGCGGTGGAAAGTTGAGGTTTCGGTTAATCGTGAGCGCATTAGTGACTCTGACAATTCATAGCCTCATTTAAAATAGCCTGAGATCGGTTTGCAGTGTCCAGTGAGGGTGTCTGTCGTTATTATGCAGGGCAAAATCACGCAGAAATATGAAGGTCTGGTTCTAATAAATGCGCATAGGTTAAGATATTGATTTTATGGTGGTTTAAAGGTGCACTGTGTAACTTTTTCAGGTGGAATATTCATCAAAAGATCTGTGGAGAAGCAACCCTGAACAGTCAGGCACTTTTCTTGACATTTTTGAGCTATAAAACCACAAGTAATTGAATAAATGTAAAGTAGAGCTGTTTGACGTCATACTGTGGAACATTACTAACATATCCATAGAAAGAAGCATTTGACAGACCCTCAACCAAAAGGTTTCACTGTGCACCTTTAACACACACATTTTATAGGATATGTTTTTAATATGTAGCCTGGAACTGGTTTGTTACATGATCCAGGACAATACATTTTTTTATTAAAAGATAAAGTTGTACTGTAGTCTTATTCGTTTTTTATAGATTATTAGATTAGTGTTATAAACTGTTAATAATGTAGCTGTATACTGATACATGAAAAGTTTCAAGTAATGAAAGGATTGATAGACAACAGCTTAAGTGACCACAGACAAAGCACAAAGTCTTCACCTTATCTCACCGGTGCCCGTGTGGACATTCAGTCGGACTATCTCATTTGTTAGGAGGTACTTATGGCTTCAATTGATTTAAGCTCTTCCAAGAATCTAATGGGCTCTTATCTGTTAATACAGCCATCGCTGTACAGAATACAAATGTCCATTAGGCTAATTCTGCTAATAACAGACACACTAGGACACTTGATCTTAAAAGTGACTCGCCCATTAGAAAAGCTTGTGGTGAGGTCCGTATCCAGGCTGAGTTGAATCATTAGACTGATCAGATATAAAAGTGTGAATTTAACACCAAAAAAGAATCTCCTGACTCCCTATCACATATAGGAATAGGAATACAGAACATTTCGCTGAAAGGCTAAGTATAATAAACATCTTTTTAGGCTGGATTAAATCAGTAATCACATCAACTAGTGATGTGATTATTCACATTCATTATTAACTGGTACCATATGGTACCATTGGATGCATCAGGCTGAAGTACGTAAGTACTGTAAGTTTTTATTTAATAATTAAATACAATTATTATTAATGTTTTTATTTAATGTTTTTATATAGTGTTTTTCACAGACATATGTCACAAGGACATTTTACAGATCATAATTCACCCTCTTGTGGTAAGATACTATTGTAGCCACAGCTGCCTTGGGCCATACTGATGGAAGTGTGGCTGCCAGTCAGCCCCACTGACCACCACTGTCTCACACATAGCACTCAGCACTAACCAGGCCCAGCCTTGACGGCATCAGGCTTTGACAAGGTCATATGGCTACATTTTGGCGACTCTACGGCTTGTTACATGTTATTTAATAGGCAAATGCCATTGATTAAAAAATAAATAAATGAAAAGACTACTAAAGTCAGTTAAAATGAGTTGAAAGGCAGGAATAGCGTGACAGCAGCACGGGACCCCAGTACACTCTACATCTCCATCTCAAGTGAGCCAAAGAAAATAAATGGTTTGAGAGGGTGATTAAAGAGGTTATTTTTGTTATTTTTTGTCTTTGAAAAGAAAAAGAAATAATCTGTCTCCTATTTATAACTCCATCCTCAGACCTAAATCAAAACAATGAAAACAATAATGATAGTAAGGTTTGATGTTAGGGTGTGAGAGCACCGGGGCCTGAACCATTATGCTAAATATGACTCACACACAGTTCACACTAAATGTACTTCAAAAGGCTCATCTAACAAACAGAAACTGTAAAAAAGCAGGTATGTTAGTTTCAGTCTAGTTTCAGAGTAGTTAGCTCCTTCCTTCAGCTATAACACAGTGTCCACCTCCACCATCTCTCAAAAAACTTTGTCTAGTTTAAAGAATTGTATATTTCTTTTGACATTTTCTGAGAGATAAGTCTCTATTTAAGATATTGCTGGATATAATAAAGTAGCCTGACAGAAAGCAAGTGTTATAAATTTTAGCTTTCCACATTTACTGCATGAACTACTCTGTGAATACATGTGTCAGTTTAGAGAACAACACAAAAGGCTGTTCCACATTGAGATTGGTCTCCATCCAGCAGGAGAATAGTGGTGGACAATTTCATCATGGCAGCTCTCTGCAGGACTCTCCTCCACACAGATCAGTAGAGAAACATGACAGCAATCACAGCCTTAGATTGTAGCCAACAAAGGTTCGAATAGCCCCTCTGGTGAGTCTCAGAATGGAACAGTAGACCTGGATTACAGTGTCTTTAATTGACAGACAGCTTGGCCAGGCCCCCTCCAGAGACTCAGAACATTACGTAGCCTCTACTCAGAACTATATCTTATGCCATTAGGCACAAGGCACAGTTGGGCTTCTATTCATGCTCGGTGCCCAAAGTGCATGTGAATACTTAGCTTTATGTCAGAGGTTTGCTAAAGGGCAAAATAAATCCATCCACTCCTGAACACAAGGAACCAGCAGTAGGTTGGCGATTTGCTTGGGCTGACCCAGGCTCAGCTCAATAATGGAGCTATAGTTGTGTGTGTACTATACTGTACACACACAACACACACTATACTGTACACACACAGCTCACATATAATGCACTGTATGGGTTGCAGGGGGCTTTTGTTATATCCATATAACATAAGAATCTATTGTTATCTTTTAAACTGCATTTTGACACCAGTGTTAACACTAGCAATGTCAAATATGGGTTCTATTCTATAATGTAGGGTTTTAAAAATAAAACATTAAAGCAAGAAAAGCCTAATGCTTAACCTTATAAATATCAAAATACTGTTTGTGTCTTTTTCAGTGGATCATTATCTACTCAGACTATGCAGCAAGCATAGCTATTTTAATCTAATTAGTATATTTGAGAATAGAAAATGTTTGTTTTCCCTGCACAGCGCAGTCGACAGAGAGAGAAGTGATTGCTTAATTAATGCTCATAGCTTTATCTTTGGCTTTAACTTGTTCTGGATACTGCTGCACACTCATTATGACTCTGTAACCCACCTCTCTCCTGAGGACTGGACCACTGCACGCATGTAATTAATTTAAACAGAAAGAAAAGGGAGAGAAAACAGGTTCTTTTTAGGGTTTTCTATCAATGCCAGTCTGTCCATGGGACTGGAGCTTTCCTTCCCTGTGGTTATCCTCTGATTTTTTAATATATTCAATATTTGCTTTTTCCTTTGAATGGTCAGTCAGCTTGTCTTTTACTGACTGACAATCACAGTTTCATTGTTTGATTTTCTTTTTTTTCCCTGTTGGTTAAATCAACAGTTTTGTGAAGCCCTGCACAGTTTTGACTTTGGACTATACAAAATAGGAGGCAGATATGAATATCCATGGTACCTCTACACTCATGATGCTGCTGCTGTTTTAGATGCAAAACAATGACTCACACTATAACTTTAACTCAATGAAGAAATAAAAATAGGCAATCATTTAATGGCAGAAAGTTATCTGTTTGTACAGTTTGGAGCTGTTAGGAACCACTGGCATGTTAATTAGCATCATGTTAAGTGTCTAAGCCCCATATAAGTCATTAGAGTGTGGAACAACGGTGGTGCTCAGATTGGTAGTAATTAAGAATAATCCCTGACACAGGCAGAGACTTCAGAGAATATCCTCTCGCAAAACAACTGCCTCTCCAAAGCTTCAACAAGCACCAGCAAGTCTGCTCAAATAAGGCATATCCAGTCTGCAGGGGCTACAGGGGCTACTGGCAAAGTGATCACAGCATGTTTTACGTCATTATACCTTTAGACAATTCTTTATTTACAACACCGCAGAGTGCTTGGCATCTTTAAACATGACTGTGTGGATTCCAGCCATCTGTGAGCAGGTGTTTATGTTGTTTTGAAGAGGATAAAACAAAAACCAAAACACTGCAATAGACAAAGACAAAAGAATAGCTCCTTTGGAATTTGAATTTCATATGTTCGTCCTCCTTCGGTTTCACAAAATATATATTCTGCCATAAACCATGTGCATAGAAACAATACATTATACAGAAAGACACATTTCTCACATCTGTCTCTTTGCTTTGGTCAAGAATTCAAATGTCACAGAAAATGCTTACTTTCTCTTATAAACCCATTTTATTTATTTACTTATATATTTTTAATACAAATGTAAATTTCTGTAGAGTTCATGCAGCAACTTCTCCAAAAGGGCTGTAGTTTTCTACAGCATGTATACATACTTAATATAAAGAAAACACCACACTGAAAGTACTATCATATAAAATAAACAAAAAAATAATCAGGATCTTTTATATGTTACGTAAGATTCCCATAAATTCAGTGCACATGCACAGACTTGGAAGACAAAGCTTTGCAGTTAGTAGAAAGTATCACAAGGGGGAGCAAGAGCACACTATATTCAATATAAGTCACGTGCAAGGTACAAATAAAAACAGCAGTATATAGTGTGATTAAAATAAATAAATAAATAAAGAATACTTTAAACATCTGTAATGATTGCCTGGTAAGGTTTTATAGTAATGGTGTGAGCTGATGCATTAGGTATTATGATTTTCATGCACTGTGCTGTATCATACTGTATCATCTCATTAGATATTAACATGGATCCAAAATGCTTCATACATAATGAGTTAACAAGCACAAGTTCATTGATGATCATCAATAATTATGATTTATGTGGTTTAATAAGATCTCTAATGTGCAGTTTTATCTGCAGGCTCAATAAGTCAGACTATGAACTCATGTGGTCACTCTCAGTGCAGGTTTCAGTGTAACACGACATCAGTCTAAGATGTGTAGACACTGGCATTAGTCTTTTCAAATAGTAAGTGTTTATTGTTTGCATTGTCATTGTGTTTATTGAATAAGCATTTCATAATTAATTTACCATTACTGTAAAACATTGTTTTGGCACATGTGCACAACCTTATTAGAATGAACAGTAAAACATCTTTAAATAGTCTGAACAGAGCAGGTGTAAAATGCTATAGAAATTCAGAGTAAAACTATATGGCTATCAAATTTGTGTCAATGTATTATATAGTATTATATATATTAGTATAATAATATTCAAACAATACAGCTTTGGAATATAGACTTTTTTTTTAAATTTGTGAATATGACATTTACATGACAGAATCCTGAAGTCATCTCATTTGGCATGGTTTATAGCTAACCTTGACATTTACCACTTGAGTGTACTTTGAAGTAATCCTGTTGTTGCACTCATAGACTGTATGAAGAAGGGGACAAAGGGAGAGTGACTTCACCCATAGTGTTCGGCTCCAGCCAAATGAAGCTCATGAGGTTAGCAGTTACAGGGGCTAATAGGAATTTATTTACATACAAAATAGCAAAATAAAAACTCCAGGATCATGTAGAACGAGTCAATACGGACATTTTAAGACCAAAACCATTTTTCAGTGTAAACCATTGTTGATGGAGCTGGAAGCACTCGCATGAACACTTCCTATTTGAAACGCAGTTAGCTATTTCTATTTATATACTAGTACAAAAAACAAACTAAAACAAAACTAAACTTATCAACATTGTATTTTCTTCTGTGAAACTGAAGATGCAAGTCCCAAACTAGACCACTGTAACTGTACTGTACAATTTCAGTATCTTTTCCACCAAGAGAGAAATAGCACTGATTATGCTTCCTGTCCTATTTACCTGGATTGTGAGTCTGTCTCCATGGGGGCGTCTTGTTAGCACTATTCTGGTGGCTATAGGGTCCAATCCCCTGGGCCTGATTACTCCATGCTTTGTTAGTCCTCATGATTGTCACTATTATCGCCGTACTCATCACACCGCTGTGGAACGGATAGTAATTGTAATTGCCCGCTTCGTAACTCAAGAGTGTGCCATTTTTGGTCCTCCCCATGGCTTTAATTACTTGAGATAATATGTAATTATTAGGATAATCTTTGGTCTTCAGAGCTTGTTGGGGAATTGTTATGTCTTTCCTTTGTAGTGAGAAGAAAATTTTATGCTGTTTGAGTTTTTAAAGAAAAAAAAAAGTCAAAACTGAAAAATGGCACTCTTGTTATGACAATATATGAACGTTCATTTGAGCCTAATCCTGAACATTTGGGCATTATGAGATAGCATAGCCTTTACAGTACTACACATTTTTGTTTAGTCTTTTATAACCCAACGCTCACATCAAACTGTCTAAGTTTCAAAGAAACTTCCAAATAATGAGTTTTATAGATAGAGACCCAGTGAAATGATCTAATGCTGCATATATCGGTCCTGGCAGCATCACAGAAGTTACTTTTTCTGATTTTATTTCGTTTTACCATAAAAGATTCATCAAACAGAATGTTAACAAATATTCACCTTGATATGTACAAAGGCTGTTCTGTGCATGGTACACATGTTTGAATTATTTAGGATGACGCAGTCTGCATCTGTCTCTGTCTATATGTTAACTCTCCTCCATCCTTTCACTGAGAACTTTGTGGTAGTTAGACACTATCTTTGAAGTATCTAAGAACTGCAAAGATATTTCCCAGTGAATCCTTGCTGAAAAACATATGCAAAGAAAAAGAAAAAGTGAATTCCACATTTACAGCATTCTCACAGTCTGAAGGTTGGTGCTTTGATCCTATGTCTGATTTGGTTGTTTCTTTATGCTGCCCCCAAGCTCAGATAAATGAAAATCAATTGCAAATTCAACCATAAAGACTTCTGTCTGTCTAAACAGAGCCAGTCACAGATTTCCACCTTCTACCTTTCAACTAATATCAAATCTATCCAACTGTATCAGGTCAGGTCCAAACACTAAAGTTCATCTATCAGAAAGTTTCATATTAGACTCATTTTTGTCTGGGTCGCTCCCGGGTGAAATAGAAAATCAAAATTCAACACACTCTGGGAGGATTATTTGCTGTGGTAAACATGAAAAGGACCAAAGGAAGGAAAAGAAGCCTTAAAAAGTAAAGGATATATTACAAAATAATTTCACTTTTGTATTGCATTAAAATATCAAATTCTTACATACAACTTTTCAATGTTAAAAATATTCAAAATATCCTGAAGTGTTCCATGACGTGTGAAGCTAAATGTTGTTCACCTACAGGACTCGCATTAGTGGTACGTCTGTCTGACTCTGTGCAGAAATAATGTGATGAGGCTGTGACACTGTGAGGACATAATGAGCTTTATAATTAGCCTTTGGGTGGCTGGTTTGGCCACTGCAGGTCAAGCCCCAGTACCTTTTGCCATAAGGTTAAAAAGTCAATTGTGTGCTGGAACTTCCATTAATTCTTTGCACCCACAATACACCAACACTTTTTTAAAGATTATGTTTAAATAGACTTGTGAATTTTAAACCATGACATAATGCTGTTACTTCCTCAAATACAGAGTTGTGTCTTGTTTTATTCACACTTGTTTCAGTAATCTTATTTATTTATTCTCAAACATCTCAAAATGTTCTGATCCACCTAGTAATGTCATGAAGCAGCTGTTTTCAAATTAAAAGTTCATCAGAGACAGAAATCAGCCAAGACTTTAAGCACTTCCTGTAAGAAACTTGCAAGGTTAGTGTGTTAAACATGTGAATAAAAAAAAACAAAAAAAATGAGGACACATTATATCTGAAAAAGGTGCAATATGGACCCTTTAAATAAGAATATTGTGTGAGAAAAACACAAGATTTAGTTGGATTACAATGTCTAATAAAAATATATGCATGAATACAGTAAATTCATTTGGTGTCAGATGTTAAGGTCAAAACTGTAACCAGTGAATGCTTGACACTGGTCACAACCTTGTAAATTAAATTTAGGCTACATTAGTACACTGGATTTGTACAAATAATGCATATGGTAGGAAATGTTTGAGCAGATCTTCAGTGGATTGTTTTGAGTCAGCTCAGAGCATGTGGCCTTGTGAGGGAATCAGTCTAGCAGAGAAGCTATAACTGTTATTGTGTCCCAGTGCCTTATAAAACTTTGTGAGGTGTGAGGGATTGTGATAACTCAATGGCCTTTAGAAATCCTAAAAATGTCATTAGAAAATCAGACTTTTATTAATAGTCCTGTGATAAAGACCAGTAAAACCTGCACCATTGCTTCAAAACTGTGAGTAGCATTAGCAGTTGAAACATTAACCAAACTTGTACGCTGCTTCTCACTCTGCTGAGATAGTGTCCATTTCAAGCCTAGTTGAACATCTTGTAATTTGACCTCATGTGGAATAAATTTGAAAATGTTTCCATGAAGTGCGATTGTTGCCAGCAGCATTCACATGGTTATCTGTTTTTGGACGAGCAAGTGGATTGTCCATCTGGAGGGACATAAACACTAACTTGAGCAGAATATTAGAAAACATATCCCTCCCTGTTTAGTACAGGACACCACATACTGAATCATAAAGGATTTGCAAGCCTTTTTTTTTTTTTTATCTTTACACAGTGCAATTAAATATACCAGGAAAATTTCATCCCTCCATATTTATAGCAAAAGAAAAAAATCTGTCAATTGGAATAAACTTTTTTTTCCTTAGTCCTGTGGCCAGAATACATTTTTTTTGCTATGGATCGTGTTTGAATAGAATTACACAAACAACCCCCCATGTTGTTACCACTCCTCACATCACACAGGACATGCTGCACTTCCCTTAAAAGTTAAAATGACTTGAATTAAGAACATTTTACTTTATTTGAGTAGATTCAACTTGACAAGTAAAACTATCTACCAATGGAACAAATGTGTTTCTCTTAATTCTTAATAAATTAAAAATAACATTTCAAGTGCAGGTGGAGTATTGTGCCAGTTTCCACAGTGCCAAAAAACACAAAACAGTGCAAAAACATTTACAGCAGGCGTTTACAGCATGTCCAAAATGTATCTTCAGAAGAAAACAATATGTTGAATTCAACTTCCGTACACTTTAAGTTCATCTGACCTGCTCTCTGAGAAGAACCAGCTCCTTTTCTATACTCCACTTCAGTGACGTGCGGTGAAGTTCATGACTGAGGCACTGACTCCTCAAGAGTCAGATTTACAATTGTAAGTAGCTGGGGCGATTTTTCGATTTCGATTTTATGCGCGATTAAAAATAAATACGATAATAAATTAGACACGTTGGATAAGCCTTCGATGGGCTGACGGCTATTAGAGCCAATCATGACTAAACAGTGACA
>KN490436.1:4386-21401 GCA_000787155.1 Scartelaos histophorus
GTGTAGGTTTAGTCCTAATAAATATACAATATCCACACTCAGAAACAACCAGCTACACTCTATGCCCGGACCTTCAGATCCTTCCTGGCCACAGTTGGCTAATAAAGTATTCCAAAGAATTAAAGCAGCTTTAAGTTTAGGGCCATAACCAACACACACCTTTATGTTAATATGTAACCTACTATACATCTTAATATATCATATTTGTATAAATATACTATGTTATTTCTTATCAGGTCTTTTATAGGTAAACTTTTCCTAGATTGCAGTTCAGTATTATCTACTGACCTCTAAGTCATGAGGTGCAAACATAGACGGTATAAAGAAGTGGACTAGAGGAGTGTGGAGTCACCCATAGCTCACTGCAGCAGTTACGGAGAGAGGGGTGACGCTTTTTCAATACAAAGTGAATTAGAGTCACTGGAGTGCTCATTATCACTTCCTGCATTACATATGTCCATTTATATATACAGTCTATGTGAGCAAACGACAGCTATGGCTTAAACGTGTGCTAATAAACAAGCTGGTGATGCACGAAACAGAACTACAGCTGCATTTCGCTAACAAGCTTTTTTGTATGTTGACGTAATATATATATTTCCATAAAAAATAAAACATCAAATTGCCAAACCCATCAATAAGACAAACATCGAACCTTCACAATATCACTACAACAATCCACCTACAATAATGTAATATACTCTTATAAAGTGACCACAACAAAGGCCTGCATCCGTGTGTGCTTAGTGACCTTGGAGTGCTTTTAAACATCTATACTTACATTTGATCTAGCACCTTCTTGTCGGTTTGAACATGAAACACAGAATAAGTACACTTTAAAGAAGCCGATTGACAAGTTAGGATGAAAAAAAATAATTAACTTCAGTTCAGTTCAGTTAGTCGTTTCTATGGCTAAAGCGACAAAAAAGTTACACAAACATGGATAACGCGCAAGGCAAAAATTTACATTCAAAAACACAAACTGCTGACATTATTAGATACGCAATTTTAAAGCAATACCAAATTTAAAAGGTCCTATATTATGTAAAATGGCGCTTTTAACCGTGTTATAATGTTGTTACCTCTTCAGAAACATACCTGGACTTGTGTTTGTTACAGTCACATCTGTTTGAATGATCCTTTATTATAAGTAAATCTACATCCCAAAGCCCAAAATGCTCTGTTCCACCTTGTGATGTCATGAAGCGGTACTTTTCAAGTTAACATTGACCATTTACACGATGAGAGAAGAACTCAAAGTCTAAATATGCAGGATTTGTGTGTTAAACATGTAACCATTTACACTGTGTTTTCCGTTTGAGAGAAGAACGCAAGACTAAATATGCAGGATCTGTGTGTTAAACGTGTGTGAATGAAACAAAACACGACTCCAGGTATGTTTGTGGTGAGGAAACAGCATTATAACATAGATTAGAAAATATCATATTTATAGGCCCTTTAATATTTTCTGTCTAATTAAAAGGTCTTAAATTGGCTGTACCTAATAATGTGGCCAGTATATATACACCACAAGCCTTCAGTTTACTTGAAATGAAACGTGTGGATGGGAAACTTACTAGTAGTGGTATGGAAGACACAAAACACTCACAATATCAAAATCATTATCCTGCAATGTTAAATCTAATACATCTACTTCCATTATATTTCCATTGGTCATCATTATCCAGTCTTCACCATTGCAGCAGCTTCATATAGTCAGTTAGTAACAAAAACTCCTACAGAAAATGGGACATGACTTTTTGTGCTTGGAACAGACAGAAAATATGAGTGTGTGCGGGTTTGTTTTCTACAGGCCCTTGTTGAAGTAGACTCTGGTGGTTCCGGGGCTGGTCTCTCGTATCCTCTCCTGTAGCTCCTTCTCCAGCCCGGTCACACTCATAGAGCTAAAATAAGAGAAATTTGATGATATGGTTGTTTTCAAAAAATAATATCTTGCATGTATATACAGCGCTTTTCAAGACAATCAAAGCACTTCACAGTAACGGATCTATTGGATTGTTCCTGACAAAGAGTCGTTCAAAAGACTGACTCTTTTCATATTTATTTATAATTTTCATATATATTTAGATTTATAGAGAACTAATTTTATCTACAAAATGACAAAAGCTCAGATTTTGTGAAGATGGTTTAAAGAGAGAGTGGGAGTGTGTTTAACCTTTGAAATTATGAAAATCTAAACAAAATGTTGCACAAACATTTTAATAATAAAACAAATATATATCTCTTATTACAACGCCAAACTCTCTGTGCTGATTTTTGTGTTGGTTCAACATAAATCAGTGTAAAAATGCATACAAATTGGAAATAAAAAGATTCAGTTCTTTTAAAAAAATGACATCTTATTTTTTTATTGTCTAATACACTAGAGGCTAATAGAACGTCGTGCTGTAACACAGATATAAAGGGGTGTAGTCCATGTACCTTTTCTGTGGGAACAGGGCGCAGCACAAGGGAGTAGCAAAGACGAGGCTGGAATACAAAAGAACATGTTAGAAGAGGTTTTCAAGAACCAAAAAAGTTCATAAAGTCATTTGTAATGGTAAAACTGGATATACTTACCACAGACCCACAAGTGCCACTTGTACAGGAGCATTCAGTACTGGGAAGCGCTACAGAAAGCAAAGGGAATGTTAAGTATGGCAATCATAAAAAATAATGCATAAATTATGTATTGCAAAGGTGTTTTTGTGCAGCTTTTCATTATTATAAGTTCAGTTAGTAAGTGCGTTGAATCTGTTCTAACAATTGCTATGTATAGAGACTGAAAAATGGGAGAATAAACTTGGCCGCCTAAATGTCAAGAGTTTAGTCCCAGGTTACTGTAGAAGTGTTAAACTGTAAACATGACTTCAGCACCAGCATGAGGAATTTCACAACGCAAAGACATACAGAGTGCTCTCACCTTCATGAAAGCCCTCTTCTCCAGTGCATTCATAATAACTGGAGGGATGGCTGTGGACACAAATCACACATTGTAAATAATATACTCTATATAGTAAATTATACTATGAATATTATAGTTGAATAAGTTTACCCATGGCTGGAACGGCCATTCCGATCCTTGACACCACCACCTGAGCGATGGCCTGCTGGGCGGCGTTAGCAGACTCCCCTAACCTGTTTCCATTCTCATCTGTGACAGGGATACCAAACTTCAGCTCCCTGGGAACAAAAAAAGTATTAACTCTACATGAAAGCAAACATAATAATATAATAATTTAATTCACTAGTTTACTTTGTAGATCTCACCTCTGTCTCATGAAGGGGATGTTGATACAGTTCGCAGCCGCCACAGCAGCAAAAGGAACAAAGCGGCTGACGATCGGAGGCAGACGCTACAGAGACAAATGAAAAACATCAGTAATGCAACCACAGTTCTGTTCGTGTTTAAGCTTTTAACGTTTACCGAGGCCAAGGCCTTCAGACTCAGTGCAGTCACCACAGCTCCAGTCGTGGCACTCACATAAGCAGCACCCAGCTGACTGTCAAAACACAATTCACATTAGAGGCAGGCTTTTACTATTTTACTTATCCACTCATATTTAGTAAAATAAAGAAGTATAAAACTGCTGCGGGGCAAAGCTTGAGCTGCATAAAGGATGTTTGTAACATAAACGCTCTCAGCATCTTCAACAATGTAAATACAGCATTATGCATACTGCATACTTGACAGTGATGGGGGCGTCACCACTGCGGTTGGTGTAGTTGACAACAGCGTTGAAGGACTGGTTGACCCACTGCCAAAAGACAACAGCAGGAGTAGTCCTGAAAAAACATAAGAAAACACAGAAAAGAAACAGCAAATCAGTCCAGGTCCCTCTGCGCACACACACTTATATTTGTTAAATAATCGAGAAAAGCAGCTTTAGTAAAAAAAACAAAAACAAAAACCCAAAACCTAAAATAAATATGTTTATATTTACTTCATCTTCAAATGTGACAGCACACAACACTATTTAAGTGTTATTCTGAGACTTTAGCACCACACTGTGGTCATATAATATATTCAGTTTTTACAATGACTCAACATTGCATAGGTCCCTTTTCACACCTTATGCTGTATAGCTGTCTGATCCAGAAAATTAACGTATATTTTAATAACTTTTTTTTCATTCACAATATTCATAATATTTATCATGCTTTATGTTCATCGCTCACTGAGGCCAACCGGAAGTACTCTGCAAATTTTCCTCGATAAGAGGATTTTGACTTCACAGGGATTAAATCATCTGATGCAGTTCCAGTGGCAGACTGGGATACAGTATCCAGCTCCTTTATACCTCTACAGTAACTCTGAGCAGTGGTAAATAATAAAGCTGAAGTACCTGTAAAAGGTGAGCATGCAGCCTGTGATGGTCATGTTCATGGGCACCTGAGCAGACATCCGACCAATCACAAACATCTTCTCCCCAGTGTCCGGGTGGAACGCTGAGTCGTACACATACTTGGCTCTCCAGAGTTCATCCTCTGTCAGGCCTGGCCTCACGACTCCAGCTCTAAAACAGTCATTACAACAATTGAACAATCACTGAACAATCATCTCTCTATAACAACATCTCTGTAAATAAGTCCCCTCTCCTCACACCTGTAGTTCTCCACGATGACCCTGGCCTCCTCCAGAGTCTCTGACGACAACAGCACGGTGCGAGGATCTGTTACCATGAAGAAGTGCTGAGCGCGCCCCATGAATGTGCCCTGGTCCCATCGTGGCTCCTTTATGTTGATGTCGAGGGGAAGTTCTCCGGACATATTCTCTTCCTTCAGAAAACACAAAACACTCAATGAACCAAGCTAGTCATTTAAAGAAACTGCATTACAAACATACTTCACATCTCAAGTACTACAATAACTCATATTGATCTATACTATAAAGAAAGTAAAAGGCCACCCCAAAACAAAAAAAGAAATGTATTCAGGTAAGACTTTTAGAGACCATTCTCAAATACCTCCTATCAGTGTTGCCTGGGAGGGAGAGATAAAGGACATAATGGCTGCTCTGTTTGGTCTGATGGTGCACAGTCAGAGAAAAAGTCAAAACGTAACAAGAGTGCAGGAAAGCAAGTATGCAATGTTCCACCTGCAACCTGATGCCTGAGGTTTTTATGATGTGGTGAACATGCACAAGCTGCACTCAACATACATATGAAGGTATAGTTCTGTTAAATCTGCCAGAACTTTTACTTATTCCTATATTCCATCTGCATAATTGTGAAACAATTGTTGCATTTTAGTAGTAAATACTTAAGTGAGTGCTACCATTAGCATTCTAGTTTTATTTTTTATGTCTTATGTTATTTGTACAATTATTTGTACAAATTTGTAAAAAAAATTGTACAAAATTTGTTTGTACCTTTTATACAATTGTATCATTTAAGGTTAGGGGTTTGTTAATTCTTTATTTATTTATAGTGTTGTCATGATACTAAAATTTTAGATTTGGTTTTCATATGAATGAATTCATTTGACTCAATAAACAATACTGATTCTAACGATTGTGATAATAAAAAACTCATTCTTTGGCCAGTAGACTGCCACTTTCAACATTAAATTATAGTACAATCTTTTATATTACCATGCGGTCTTATATCTGTGTAATCACTCAGTTGTGCAGGTTCCACAGTGGTCTATGGCCATATGCAGCCCAAGATTACTCTAAAGCTATTCAGGAAAGATTCATTTCTGTTCTGTGAATGTGGCTTTTTTAGTATTCATATTTGCTCAAATGAGTATGAAGCTCCTTTATTAGTTTTGGTATCGTTTTGCATTTGATTTCCCCAGAACTGAAACCAAAAGAAACTATTAATGAAGCATTTGTATAATGTTTGTCATTATATGCAGAGTGACATAATTACAGCAACAAATTATTACTTGGCTCAAAGACACCTCCCAAATCAGGCATCCAGGACAAGCATTTTGACTCTTGTGCTTAAAAATAGTCTGATTTTCCCT
Source organism: Scartelaos histophorus (assembly GCA_000787155.1). Classification (NCBI taxonomy): domain Eukaryota; kingdom Metazoa; phylum Chordata; class Actinopteri; order Gobiiformes; family Gobiidae; genus Scartelaos; species Scartelaos histophorus. The sequence goes on from KN490436.1 coordinate 10,357, forward strand.
CTGTTACATTCCTGGAAAAGTCGTTCATCTGAGGACAAGGAGAGACCCATAAACTCTGGAGATTAATGGACTGAAAAGCACCCGGGCACGATGGGGAGGAAGGGCAGTCACGACATGCTCCACCACGGCTGTCAGCAGCTACCCAGGCTAACCGGTTTACTGCTGTGCTGTCTACTACAGCGTTATAGCAGCGTTATTAATGGATTGAAAATAAATAAATAAATAAATAAACATTAATTTGTATGTGCATTAAGTCTGGGCTTTGCGGATTTAACGCTGTATGTACGGGATCGTTTGAGGTCTAGCTTTAGCAACATTTAATCACAAGATAACGCGACATCTTAGAGTTATTGCACATGATGACAGCTCAGATTAACAATCAAATAGGGCGATTAGGTTAGAATAAGATTCGAGCAAACAGCGACAAGGTCAGGAGCCCGTATAAACCTTCTTACCTGTGCTGTTTTCTCTTTTTGTTGAAAATGTATGACCTCTAATTTCACAGCACAGCCGGGTGGAACTGAGCGCGCTTCACTGACACACACAAGACTATGTAAAGACATCATCACTTTGAATTTTAAATAACAATTTTTTTAAAAACAAGGGACAATTAAAACCAGACTGTAGACAAAAAATTAAATATATTCCTATTCTAACCACTACCTAAATTTTAATATTATTTTGAAGTTAAAGTATTTTTGCGGGATTTTTCTGATAGTTGTTTAGTTACAGTATTTTAGTGTTACCGAGGGACAGTGAAGGCGGCGAAATATTGGAGGCGGGCTCTTTCCGATGTGGCCTCGTCATTTGTTCCGCGTTGTCACGTGACCGGGCTGGGTCCCGGGGCGTGGGAGGATAACCGCTTCTGATTGGCCCAGATGGACTACAAGAATTCAACATAGAGCACAATGTCAACAACTGAACATATGGTGAACAAATATATATACTTATAATATTTTAACAATACTATTATTACTATGATTTCTATGATTGATTGTGGTTGGAACTTATTTGTATTGATGATGAAGCAATATATAGTTTAGGAATAGGAATAGGAATATTTGTAGTCCATTTTAATGATTATTAAATTATCCTATATTACACAAAATTGATTATTCTGTACTTTTAACCATGTTAGAACGTCCACAAAAATATACCTGGAGTTGTGCTTTGTTACATTCACACATGTTTGAATAACCATTTATATTTAGTCTGTCTGTAACTATTTATTATTAGTCTGTCTACATCACCAAAGCCCAAAATACCACCATGTGATGTAGTAGTTTTCAAGTTAACACTTACCTTTTACCTTTAGCTCAGTAGATTTGGAATTCCAGCGTAAGGTGTATGGAGTTTAAAAACACAATGGAGCACTTCCTGTATTACCACATGACATCGCAAGCTGAAGCAGTGCATTCAGTTTGGTTTCACACTAAACACAAACCCTGCCTTAATGTGGAGGTTTTGTGTGTTAAACATGCGCGAATGAAAGAAAACACAACTCCAGGTATATCTGTGATGTGGAAACAACATTATAACACATTGTGATGTATATAAAATAATATAAAGATGGATGGATCTCTGCCTAGTATTATTAACTATACCTCTTATTAGATTATATTTTATTGTGATGAGTGAGCTACTATGTCCAAATCATTTCCCTTGTAGATCAAAAAAGTTTGTCTAAGTCTAGTAGACCAGAAACCTAGAAGCTTCGTCTCCAGTACCCCAAATGGCCGCAGGATGGAAGTGTAGACCTGCCACAAAGCTTTTAATTTAGACTGAGGTAACTTTGTGAACTGTTGAACCTCCTACCTGTTTAATTCTAACGACAGTACAGAGGACATGGAAGCCCACGACAGCTTTAATGCCCTTTACTGTCCTAAATCCTAATGCAACAGCTGCAGTCGGGGAGGTCGGGCTTATGTAAAGAGCTTTGGACACACTGGTCACCTGGAGGAGTCCAAATGTGCCTCTAATATTCCGGAGGTGTCCACAGTGCGCAGAGACCCGTGCGCTCCGGGGCGATGAACCAAACGGGAACAGAGGTCAACAACTCAACGTGGACCAATGTAATGAAGAGGTAATAATGACATTTATATCTGGGATTATTTTAGAGTTTTATTACTTTGCTTAATGCTTTCGTTTATCTACAGCCACGTGAGAAGATTAGCAAAGCGCGTTTCTATTAACCACGTGGTTGTAACATTCCTCGTTGTAGCTAATTGTGTTCGACAATCGGGCTAAAACTACTCACACCCATTAGAATACTCGTATCTAAAGTATCGATCCTCCACCTGCAGTTTTGTAATTGTCACTTGATGTTTTGTTTGTGATCCACATGTTGTCGCTGTCCATGGTGCTGGCTGATATAGAAATTAGACCCACCTGGTGACATCATAATGTGACTATTAACCCTGTATTTTTTTTTACCATTTGTGTGATCCGCCGCTTTTGACTCTGAAGATTGTATTTGAGCACTTTTAGTAATGACTGTTGTGCTCTCCGCAGATCTCTGTTAAATTAATCATGACCCAAGGGGAATCTCCATGGCCTGGTGACTGCACAGCACATGGCTCTCAGGAGGGACACGGATGGATGACACCGTGAAGTGGATGTGCTCTTTAAGAACAAAAATCAACTGTTTTGTGAAGAAATAGAAACTAATCCCACTTATAAATGATGGTGGAGCGGCTCTGATAAGTGAAATAGAACTCGTGACTCTCATGTGAACTGGAAACACACTTCAAACGAACAATTCAGCTGTTTTGTGAATAAATGGTATTTTCTCCAATTTACAACTGATGGTGGAGCAACTCTGATAAGTGAAACAGAACTGGAAACAGACATAGATAATAAACAAAGTCAACTGGTTTGTGCAATAGTGAAAACTTCTACAAGTCAAAGCTGATGGTGGAGCAGCCCTGATGTGTCAGACAGGCCTGGACACAAACCTTCAGCTCTCCCTCATGTTCACATACAGTCTCCCAGTCAGGCCCCTTCCCCTGTAGGTTACACCCATCTTCTGTCTGGATGAGTGGGAGCGGTGCAGCCAGTGCAACATGGCGCACTCCTTTGGCCCCCGTGACTGGGGGGAGATGACAAACGGAGAGGGGCGCCCTCACCTCCACAATGGAGGGTCTAATGGGGGGTCCCACTGCAGCTCCAGGACCAGAGCGAAAAGACAGCCCCAGCGCAGGCACAAGTCTCACTCTCCCATGGGCAGAGTCATCCTCATCAACACGGCTGCAGACGGTGAGTGGACCTGCCCACACAGTACAGGACAACACACATACTGGATATTATTCCTATAACAATTAGAGTTAGGCCTACCGACATATAGCTTGAACAATGAATATGATTATTAGTGTTAATTTTGACTAAAAGTTTTTGACTAAAATTATATTTTAGTCAGGATTTAGTTATATAGTCTATAGTATACATAGTCATTTAGTATGTTTTTAACTATACAAATATGTCATTGCTTCACCACACATGTACAGATGTGTTCCTTGTTTATGATGGTTTGGGACTCTGGGGTTGAAAAGTGGAATTATCACTTATTTCCTTCATTGATTTTTGTATCATTTTAATTATTCAACAAAAATATTGGTGATATTGGCTTTAAATCTCAGTTGCTGTGTGCTTTGACAGTCTTTTCCTGTTTGTGTGTTTACAGCTGGAGATGAGAGTGAGGACCTCCACACTGTGACCGTGGACAGGAACCCCGATGGGCGTCTGGGCTTTAGCGTTCGCGGAGGCTCTGAACATGGACTGGGCATTTTTGTCAGTAAAGTGGACGATGACAGCTCTGCAGGTTAGAAAAGACACACAGAGTCATGAGTTTAGAATGCATTTACTATTTTGTAATTAGAGTTTGCTGTTTTTGTGTAGTATTGTTTGACTTACTTCACTGTACCAAACATGGGTACTGTTGGTTAAAGGATTTGGTGAAAGTAAATACAGTTCATGGGTTTTAATCTCCTGTTTTGTTTTGCATTTTATCGGGTTTCAACCATTTAAAAGATAGAATCATTTTAGAATTTTTTATTACTATGCAATGGTGTTAATTTTTCATAACCCTGGATTTATGTTTCTGTTTTTAAGTAGTAAAAGCAACAAGTAGTCTCTTAAAGGGCCCATGTTATGCTATTTTCTTATTTCTTATCTGTTATAATGTTGTTTCCTCATCAAAAACATACCTGAAATTGGGTTATGTGTCATTCACACATGTTTAACACACAGACCCTGCATATTTAGGTTGAGTTCTTTTATTAAATGGAAAACATTTCTCCTCCATTTTGTGATGTCATGTAGTAATACAGGTGGTGTTGTTAAACTCCATAAACCTTTGATACAATCATTTGAAGGATTTCACCTGTTTAATTGACCATTTCCACAGAACAAAAGGTAAAAGTATCTGTTAACTTACACATCACAAGATGGAGCAGAGCATTTTAAACTTTGCAGACATAGTATGTGCTAGTAATGACTGAAATGACTGAAAATGTCATGACGGGATGACTGAAACATTTTTCAATGAAACAAAATACAACTCCAGGTATCTTTTTGTAGAGGTAACAACATTCTAGCATGACTAAAAGCTCACAAGAGCCAATTCAATAGGAACATGGAACAATATAGGAAATGTGGTTCAAGATAATTTTTTTTTTTACTTTTTGGATAGGCTATAACATATTTTACTCACTAACAAAATAATATTCCTGAAGTAGAATTAAAAATACAATGTGATTCTGATGACAGTGCCTTGTCTCTCCAGCACAGGCCGGTCTGACAGTGGGGGATAAACTGGTGGAGGTGAATGGAGTGAGTATGGAGAGCATCACTATGAGCAGTGCAGTCAAAGTCCTGACCGGAAACAACAGGCTCAGGATGGTGATCCGCAGGGTCGGCAAGATCCCAGGCATCCGCTTCTCCAAAGAGAAGACCACCTGGTGAGAGAGCATTACATTAAATACAGGACATATAAAAGGGGAAGGGTAAAGCTATAAATGCACTAAACTTTAATGAGCTGGATGACGTCACATCACTGTAAAACTGTAGTGTCTAACTAGTGTCTCACTTACTGTTATTTGTCACTCCTCCTTCAGACACATTACACATTTCACATTACAACTGACATGCCTCTCTAATGAAACTACTGCACATTGCATACGGTTTGTGAAGTTTTGAAGTTATTGTTTTACACTATTCTTTGGTATATTTGTAAGAGCGTGGACGGCATAGGCTTGTGGGCTGAGCTTTAAAGAGGATGGTATAGATAACTTTAATTAGAGTTCACATAGTGCATGGTAGAGATCACAAAATTACTCAAACATGCATGGATGACGTCTAAAATCACTTCAGGCGTGTTTTAGAACATGGTAGAAAGCTCCAAAAAAGTTGATTTTGCATAATACCCTTTAATGTATATTACTCTTTAATCCAGAATCTTAATTCACAAACTATGAAATTTCTTTGGCCATATGTTGCAATATAAAGGAGTAAAGGGAGTGCCTGAGGTAATTTATAATAATAGTGTCCAGGGTGAGAAGGCTCAGCCCGTCTGCTCTTTGCAGCTTTAATGAGAATTACTTTACTTTAGTAATTTACCAAAGCATAATTACAATATTATTTGTGAAATCCCACAGACATTCAGATTGGATCCATCACAAAGAAGAAATTCAATTCTGTTAAATGGACAAACCTTTTTGATCAAATATTCACAGCTTTTGTTCTCAGAACTAAAGAAGCAACTTGGATGAGCTGCAAAACATATTAGAAAAAACGTTTGTCCAGTTGACAGAACTGGTAGATAACTAAATTTAGTCAGAAAAAGTGTATGACCTGTAGCTGTCTGTAAAGTATTGTTCTTTTCACGTTCATATCCTGTGTTGTGAGTCTGTGCTTGTCCCTTACACCTGCCCTCCTCAGAGGTGTTGTGTTTTTGTGCAGCCTCTTGCTCCTGCCACTTGTCCCAGTCTGTTGGATATATTGTATGTGGCTCTCAGGTGGCACCACTGGACACATGACCTCTCTGACCTTTTCAGTTTCATAACAAGACACAAGATGGCTGCTTCAACAAAACATTGAGGAAACACGTGAATAAACCTGTCACATTGTGGGGACTGAAATCTCAATATACAGTACGACCTACTTTATAGGGACAAAATCAGGTTCTCATTACGTAACTCTTTTATGAAATGACTTCATCTTTAACTTGACTCAGATGTGATTAATTGTCCATATTAGAAAGGGTTGGGCCAAAAAATTGTAATTACAATAATAATAATCTAACCCTCTTATTGGTCAGTCTCAATTTTCAATTCAATTTAATATTTTCAACTTTTTCAACAGAGGATTACTGATAGAGGACTGGGTGTAGAGCATTAGAAATGACTTCATCTTCAACTTGACTCAGATGTGATTAATTGTCCAGCCCTTTTATTTGATGAACATGTTGCAGGGTGGACCTGATTCACCGGAGGATGGTGGTGGAGGAGAATGATGGGACCCCGTCTGTAGTGAGCTCAGACAGCAGCGCTCTGAGGAGGATCGTGCACCTCTTCACCACCTCAGACGACTACTGCCTCGGCTTCAACATCAGAGGAGGAAAAGAGTTTGGACTGGGCATCTACGTGTCCAAGTAAGTGCCACTGTCACACTATCCTAGAAATGATCATAGAAAGAACAGTTCTGTGCATACAGGATCATCAGAATGTTTAACTGTATGTACTCAGTTCCTACGTGAAGTTTTACTCTTTAATGCATCTCTCCTGTTAAGGTTAATGTATATTGTGCACTGTCCCTGTCTCATGAATAAATAAGAACTAAAAAGCTTTACTGCCCATGGCAAAGCTGCTGAAACACTAGTACAACAAGTTGGAATAAACCTGGGCTAAACCAGGACTAAACCAGGACTGAAACTGATCCAGTACTTATCTGGGACAAAGCCTGAATATGAGTGATTACTGGAAGACTGAAACTGGACTAAACTTAGAGCAGATCTAAACCAGGATTTTGTCTACATTTAGTTCTTAAACAAAGTCTAAAACGGGCAAGAGAGACTCAAACTATATATAATTTGACCAGAACCAAAACAGCACGATAAAGTGTCTAAAATGTCTAAATGTAAATGATGTGGCTGGTAGGGACTGACAGAAATCTGTAAACAACAAATAAGCCAAATCAGTGTGATCTAGAAAAATGTATGTTGACTATGGAAACAAAATGGTGCCATAATTAAAGGGCTTGTACCCGAATTGTTAACGTAATAAAGTATAATTTGACTGGAGTATAAATAGATTGCAAAAGCTGCTCTGAGGGTTAAATTAGACACCATCACCACCAGAATGCCGTCTGTATCTAATATAATTTTGTCTACAGCAAAACAAGAAGTACTGCTGGTGCGTGGAAGTAGCATTGATGTCAAAACTCCATGTATTTGATAGTGCGCTCCATGGACCGACCCCACTGCTCATGAGATTTAGTTTGGTCTTGTTCACATGCACTGAGCATCATGATCCACGCGTGAGCTGAATGCAGAACTTATTTCTATGAAAACATGGTTCAAGCAGCAGAGCCCCGTGAATATGGTCTTCTTTTCTTTCTTTGAATAATTTAAATACTAAGAATATGTTAGGTAAGTGGGAGAATAAATATGCACTGCTACAAACAGTTTACTATTACTATACTAATTGACATAATCTCTACAAAGCAGTTAGTCTTAATAGCTTTGACAACAATACGACTCTAAAACTCTGGATTCTAAAGCCCACATTAGCAGCAGATGCCAGTTTCACCCATAGTTCCACAGGCTCATTAGTGTCAGTGTGTTCGTGCCAGACACCAGGACACAGGTTTAACTGCATGTAATGACTTCCAGTGTCATTAAAGGATTTGTATTTCACTTATTAGACCCACACATTGTCCTGCCATCACAGTGTGGATAATTATGCCTAATTTATTTCCATCACACTGCTAAAGGCACGCAGACAAGCATCCAGTCTAATACTATTGTTTAGCTAAAGTTCAGGGATTTAAAGGACTATCAGCCTACGCAATGGGATAAGCATTTTTATAATTTAATTTGGATGAAGATTAATTTCTCTTTTTATTGTTGTAGTTGTTGCCATCAAAACATTACATGTTTGGGAGTGTATATCATAAGAAATTGTAATATTAAAGTCATGATCAGTGGTTATCACAATATCCGAGGGTCTCTCAACACATGACCCAGGGACCCACAGGGGACCCACTTAGAGAACCACTGGTTTAATCTTTTAGACCAGGCGTAGCCCTCATTTATGCTCCATTAAAGGTGGTGCATGGTATGAAAGGTTTGAGAACCACTGGTCCGTGTTGTCCCTTTGAGATTTGACCTGCTACTCAATATTACATATTTTCAATATTTTGTATTAAAGGTTAGATCCTGGTGGTCTTGCCGAGCAGCACGGCATCAAAATGGGCGACCAGATCCTGGCAGCCAATGGGGTGAGCTTTGAGGACATCAGCCACAGTAACGCCGTGGAGGTTTTAAGGGGTCACACACACGTCATGTTGACCATCAGGGTGAGAATGTGTCATCTTTAAACTTTCCCTTCCTCCTCCACAAACAGAGTCACATACAGTGTCAAAACAGAGTTGACTTATGTTACTTAATAATACATCAGCAGCATCAGAAGCAGCACAGACAGGAGACAGTTGAGTGAGTGTGACTGAGGGCACTTAGCCTGTATGTTTTTGTCCCACGCTTCTTTTGTATAAGGTTAGTGTTTTGGTGAGAGGCTGTAGCTCTGGGGCTCTGGTGCATGCTCGTTTTACCCCTCACAGCTCAGGTTCCACGTGTGAAAAACAGCCAGCAGATCCTCCATTATTCAGCACAGTCAGGGATCCTGTTATAATCAACAGAAAGCACAGTTTATGGCATCCCTGACTCCAGTGGGACACAACAGGGATTAAAGAGCAAGAGTGAAATGTTTTAATATGTTAAATATATTCCTAGACAATATCTGAAAATGCACACATGTGAAATACATTTGAACTTATGATTTCCACATATTGGTTCACAGGAGGCTGGGCGGTACCCTGCGTACAAGGAGATGGTTGCAGAGTACGGTTGGCTTGACAAATGTAAGTTTCTCAAAAGTCATTTGAAAAAGTAAAAAAGTATATATTTTTTAAAATCAGTATGTCTACATTATAGAAATAAAACAAAATATACTATTATGTCTGAAAGATCATCTGATTTAAGGCCAACATGACCAATGTCATGGCACATTCACTTAACAAGAAAGGTTGAACTGAAAGGATCTTTGTTTTGTTAAAGCAGTGGTTGTAAAATAGAGCATCAGATGAGCTTAATCCATCAAAGAAAGAGGTCCAAAAACTTCTCAAATAATACCAACAAAAGAAGAAGTTTTAGGACAGATTTGACCATCCTAACCTTTTCTCTTTAATGGGCTTATATTACCAAAATTGACTCTTGTGAGCTTAAAGCCATCAAAAGCATACGTGGAGGTGTGTTTGGTTTCATTCAGACATGTTTGAGTAAACATTTATTACTGGTCTGTTTACATCTACAAAGCTCAAAATGCTCTGTTCCATTTTGTGATGTCATGAAGTGGTAGTATCCAAGTTAACAGTTGCCTTTTACTTTTTGTTCACTAGAGTTCCAGGGCTGAAAGCATCAGAAATGATTCTGATGAAGGTGTATGGAGTTTAAAAACACATGTATTACCTCATGACATCACAAAGTGAAGCAGAGTGTTTCCCGTTTGAGAGAAGAACTCAACCCAATAACTCATAACTCCAGGAATGTTTGTGATGAGTAAACAACATACAGTAGCATAGATCAGAAAATAAGTGTAATAAGGGCCCTTCAAGTCTCACAGTTTTCAGGAAATTAATCTGGACATCCGCCATCCGGTCTGTTTATTTGTCTATGCTGATACTGATGTTGCCTTTGGGAGCGGCACCCAAACAAAAAAAAAAGAATCTACGGTACTTCCTGTTCTTAAACGCAGAGAGGATTAACATGTAGATGAGGTCACCCGGGTCTAATCCTAACAGCAGCATGTGTGAAAGCAAAATCACACTTGTGTACTTGTTATTTTTATTACATTTTGACATGTTTGTAACATTTTGAAATCTTGTATTGTCATATTATTTCGCAGTAGCCAATGGGGTTCCGGTGTCGTGGTCACATGGCTCCGAGACCAATTCTTCAGCATCTTCCCTGTCCTCTGGCACCCCTCTGAGTTCAGTGAGTGGACTCTCCCAAGGTCTCTACCCTCCAGTTTTTGGCCACGATATGGTAGATGTGACCATAGCCACAGAAGGACCACCCAGATACCAAATAAGGACGGAACGGACAAACGAAATCGCCATTCAGACCGACCCTCCTCACTCTTTACAATCAGAGGAGTTACCGCCATCAGAAATCACCTACCCGGATCAGATTGTAGTGGGAGAAACCAGCAGGACTTTTGGGCAGACAGTTCTCCTGAAGGATTCTGTGATACGCGGGAAAGGGGAGGGGCCCAGAGAGGTGGGAGGAGCCGGAGAGAAGAGGCGGGGCCGGGCCAGGACGCTGTCGTCAGGGGAACAGGACGCGCCCAATCACTCGCCCAAAACGGCAGCGCTAATGGCTCTGAGCGGACCCTCCAAGCCAATCAGACGCTCACAGAGTCACATCACAGCGTCAGGTTGGTTTGAAATACTCTGCGTCTTCTACTGCCACTGTTTTGACTGGAGATACTTTCAGTTTTTTCTATATATACTAATATATATATTCTAAAGTATATGTTATAATGTTATTTCTATATCAAAAACAATCACATGAGTTGTATTTTGTTTCATCCACAAGTTTAACACACAAACTCTGCATCTTAAGGCTGAGGTCTTCTTTCAAACAGAAAACACTCGACCTTTTGATGTGATGTGGTAATACAGGAAGTGCTCCACTGTTTTGTTTAAACTCCGTACACCTTCACTGGAATTATTTGGATGATGTCAGCCCTGAAATTGCTAACTTACAGTGCTAT
>JACN01021754.1:0-12095 GCA_000787155.1 Scartelaos histophorus
CTTTTGAAATACTATAAATAAAATTATATTTAAAAAAAAATGTTCAAAAACAGGATACAAAACTGTACACAGTAACTTGACAAACCTGACGCGATGTGCATTAACAGAACTCATGCTGATTGTGTTGCGATGGCGCTCGGAAAGTTGGAGTCTAAACTCGAGAACGAATGTGAAACTTATAAAACATGTTAATTTCGGGTAATATAGCATTTGCAAAACAATAAAAGATAGCGTGGAGATCTAAATACAGTATGTGACGTGTTAGCAGTCAATACCCCGTCTCTTAAGGTTACAAAAAAAGCCTCATGCATAGTTACAGTAAAGAATCAGCCACGCAAAGCAAATCTACACAATTTTACACCTTCTGAAATATCCCGGAATAGAAATGTCTTGAGTCGGAACACATTCTTGGCATATACTCCAGCGGCCCTTTGAGAGACTTCGTCCTCTGATAAGGACACGCTTTGTTGCACAGTTCCTCCTATTATCCAGGAATGGTTTGATATGGAAGTCATTACAGCCCCACCGATATCAAACTCTGGAAATGGGCGACCTGAAGTGCAGAGCCAGACCTATTGGTTCCACACAGCGTCGGGGGGGATCGAGATGGAGCTGATTCCTCTGATTCTATTCTCTTCAGAACTCCCCTGGGGACTTGCTGCTTGTTGACCGTCTCTGATATGCCCTTGCTCCGCTTTTTCCTGTGTCTTTTTCACACAGATAGGTAGTATAAGGTTACATTTACTCATATTCACTTCAGTTACAGTGAAGTGTTTTATTGCACCGCGTGTGGCTTCTTGAGAGATGTTTTTTTGATGAAACAATATGTGTAGTTTGGTTTCTTTGTGGTCGTTTTTGGTGCTTATTTCCCATTGTGTTTTGCCTGGTCCTGGACTAGATGTTTAAGCATTATTTATATTCTATGGTGTAGTTGGTTAAAATTGAGCTTGAGACTATTGAAAATGTGCAGATATAAAATTGTGATTTTTATATTTGGAGGTGAGTGAGTTGGACAAAAAAATATTATGTTACAATTATTTAAATATTTTTGCACTGTCAAAGTAACAATTTTCAAATTATATTATGTCTAAAAGTCTAAAAAGAAATAGGTCTTTAAATCTATTTTGCTTTTGCAGAACTTTTTAAAGATATTGGATATACTAAATATTTAGATTTTGCATATCTTCAAGCAACATTCAAGATATTATCAGTATTTCCATAATCTACAACTCTCTACTGAGCATTTGTCATCAAAATGCAATTTAGTTGACAAAAATATTGAGAGATTGACAATATTATTCCAATCCATAGGTTTTAGATTGTTAAATGTGGGACTGTTCCCATAGCAATTAATCATATCGAAACAATATATTATTTTGAATGGTCAAACATAGGGCTGGGTATCGATTCAAATCTCAAGAATCGATTCGATTCCAATTCTTAAGATTAAGGATCGATTATCCAGATTCGATTTGATCCGATCCAATCTTGATTCTGGTTAGTGTTCTTAAAAACATTTTTTTTAACCTTAACCTGTTTTACATACAACATGTTAAAACTAGCATTAGATTGACATTTAACAGCAAATGATGCAAGTATTGGTAGTTACTGATGGCTGTGAGAGTGGCTGTAGTACTGCCATGGAAACACTTTGCTATGTGCCTCACTCTCCCAAGTAGACGTGCAATATTCGGGAGTTTGAGACCGGCTTGTGAAGCGAGGTTGATTCTATGCGCAAAGCAGCCGACGTGAGTTAGACCCATGATCCGCACGCACCATATTAGCGCCGTTGTCTGTCACGATGGCGAGAGCAGCAGAGTCTATGGTGCGAGTGTCACAACGTGAATACCATGGACGCCACTTAGATAAAAGTTTACCGGGGGAATAGGCTACTAAAAATAATTGTATTTATATATATTTAATAATCGATTTTTGGACGCGCAAATCGATATTGAGAATTTAATATGCGAATCGATTCAGAATCGGAAAATCGATTTTTTCAACACAGCTCTAGTCAAACATTATAAAAATGTCTTGAAGGCCATAAATAGGTAAAATCGTCCAGCTAAGGTACCCTCAAGATCTGGAGATGGGTCCCACTGATTCAGACTGGTTGCCCCAGTGATTTCAAAGGATGGGCCAAATTATTGTCCTTTTCTGGGACAATAAAGGGCACCTTAACCTTCTATAACCTGTAAATATTTTTTGTCTGCATATTAGCATCTCTATTCTACCTGGAAAGATGAACTCTTACTCCTGAGCCTTTGTCTAGACGAACACAGAACCTCCTCACTGTCCCTCCTGCAGCAGAGGGAGCGAGGGGGGCACACTTTGTTGTTGAAAGAGGAACCGCGATCATAGATTTTCTGCTATGAAACACTAACCTGTGTTTAGATCAAAGTGGGTCCGTCCTCCACTGCTGAGTTGAGAGCACCCATACTGTTACCCATGGCACCTTCAAAACACTGGGTATAAAGAGTGCTGCCGGCGCAAGGGTAGGGAAGAGAGACAAAACACTAGACCTAACACTGCCCTGTTACGGAGATGGGAGATTCTTACATTCCTGTTTTGGATGCAGTTTTGAGTAATGTTACCTCTCAAAAGTGCTGAAGAGGGAGTGACTTACCACAGGGAGCAAAGGGAGGAGAAAAAAAGTGTCAAAAAGGAAAGCAAAACATTAAAACATGTAAATAAGTTGCAATAATATATATTCTAGAGTGACATGAACACTTGAATTGAGCCTATTACACTGTCACTACAGGCAAGGTCCATATCATTTCTTATGTATAAAGTGACATTTTAAAGTAAATAAGCCGTACTAACACCGACCTCTTTGAGACGTTTAATTTAAATCTTTTGTTTAACGCGTGAATCTGTCCAGCTTGTCTGTTATTAAGATCTAATCCCCAATTTAATCTTCCAATTTAGTCTCAAAACTACATTTACATTGGACTGACTTCTTCTCGCTTTATGTCATTTTTCTTAAACTTTAAACTTTTTTTCCATCCATCTAGATAGTATAATATATAATTGTGACAGGAGTATAGGCAAATAAAAACAGCAAATAAGTAGTTCAATATAAAATAATCAACACTGCAAGATAGAATTCACTAGTCTTTGTTTAGCATCTGCTATGTTTTAATTTTTGACTCGTTTGACTAGTAAATCCCCACAAACGTAATAATCTCTATGAATGTAGGAAACATTTGCAACATTTATTGCTTTGTAATAGTTATACATAAGCTGTACGGCACAGTTCCGGATTATAAGACACCACTTTTTTCTCACACTTTGAACACTACAGCTTTTACAATGATGCAGTTAAAATCGTGCACAGCCTGAGTGCATAAAGCACCGCAGTCTGTGCAGTTAAAATGAAGTTGCAATGTTAGCTAGCGCTGTTGTCAGTGCACTAAAACAGTTTATTATCATGTGATAAAATAAGTTATGATTCTAAATTAACATTAGTGAGTGCGATACATCTTAATGATCGCAGGTGAGTGTGTAAATGATGAGAACAAGTGTCTCAAACGTCAGTAGCTGGACATCCACTCATACCTGATTGATACAACCAGCCCATCCCATGGGAGAGCCTGAAATCTGCTGAAATCCTGCGAGACACTGACACGATACAAGACAGGACAGCGGCTCTTTCTGTGGGAGACGTGCGCAGTAGAGCGCAAAGTGACAGGGGTGCAAGAGTGAGACAGACAGGCGGAAGAGATGATTCGCCCAGGAAGATGCTAGTTTGATTGTGTTTTGAACAGTTATTTTGCGCTCCATGCACACACCCTCCTTATGGAAAACACACGAAGAAATGCTTATGATGCAGCTTTGAAGTTAAAGGCAATTGATCTGACTGTTGAAGAAGGAAATAGAGCTGCTGCATGTAAGCTTGGCATCAATGAGTCGATGGTGAGACTCTGGCAACAGCAGCGTGACAAACTGACTCAATTCAAAAAGACAACAAAAGCTTTCAGAGGCAATAAAAACAGATGGCCCGAACTTGAAAACGTTCTTGAAGATGTGGACACCTGAGGCGTATAGACAGGTGCTACCTAAATATATACAGACTTTTAAAATGTAATTGGTGCGGCGTATATTCGAGTGTGCTCAATAAACTAGAAATTACGGTACATAAAACACTAATATTATCAATACAGATGAAAATAGATGATGTTAAAAGCAAACCTAACTCTCATGCTAACAGATGTGTATTGATGCATTTTAAAGTTAGATGTCAAATTTATATAAAACCTTTTAATAATATAATATAGTGTTATGGTATGAAATGTTTTTACATTCTAATATGCATTCCATAATTACAATATCACCACAGACATGAAAACTCAGCACACTGGTGAACACCTACACAAAGATGGATAACTTTACATCTTTCTCAACCAAGCCCTGGTGTCTCTACACAGCCGAATGACGCCCACGTCTATGATGAGGGCTTTGACCTGGAGACTCTGCTCTGACCCACACCACCAGGGAGCAGTCAAGAGTCAATCTTCAACCTTGGTGCCATTGTGTACAGTATAATCAGCTAAAGTTTTGTATACTTGCAATAAATGCTAATTGTAGTTACAAAGTGACAATAAAACTTGTGGAGGTTTCCAGATTTTGGCAAGGGTCGTTTTTGCTATTGAAAACACATTTTATCATTTTACTTAATGCATGGACTAGAATGGGATTTTTTTATTTTGTGTGTTTTTATGACATTTTTTTTTTTGTAAAGCTACCTAATTTTTTCATTGTTTAGTCATAACATACACCCTTACCAGTCTTACCAGTCTTACCTTTTTTTTTTTCAGTTCACAACTTGAATCATGCCATGTAACACACTGCAATTGCCTGATATTTATGCAGAAACAGTAATCAATATAATATAAAATCTTTCAGCAATACAGTATTGTATAATGGTATCTTACTATATTTTGTTTTGAATAGTTAATTTCTTCTCTGCCGTCACAGATAAAGTGAGATTTTTACTATTTTTACTATCATGCTCTTATTGAATCCCAAATACTGAAGCGCGATATATAAGTAAATACAACTGATAATATTGCAACCAATTTATGCCACTGACACCATAACCCAAGACCACAAAAACTATTAAACCACAAAACTATTCTAGATATTAAATAAATAGCAGAATGAAACACTTTAGTACATACCAGTAATTATAGCAAAAACATAACCAGAAATATTATAATAACAAAGAGCAAAGATATAAACGGTAACAATATATTATGCTACAAGAGAAGTAGCAAAAATAACGAGACTGGTTTCAAAAAAGGCATAATTATTCCAATGTACAAGTAAATATAAAAAATAGAAATATTGCAATACAAAATTTCCCAGTTGTGCAAAGAAAATCTACGCACGATAAATACTGACCTCCAAAAACGATTACATTTAACATATATTAAACTGTAAGTCGATAGAGTAATTATCATGACAGACCTACAAACAGTGAAGTAAATAGACTTGGCGCTGAGTCACAGGTCACACAGAACCATGTATCTGCTGCAGGAGCTTTGATGAAGGCTGAAGATGAGATAAGGAGGAGCCCATGTGACCTGCAGCCCGGGGCAACACCGGGATAGTAATTAGCTCTCAGTACAGCGCCTGCATGCTGCTGGAACCAAACTCTGCTACATCGCAATGAAATCAGTGTACATTAACCTGAATATCACAAATATTTGAGCAATTAAAGCTGTATATATGAGATCATTTATAGTGAGTTATGCAAATGCTAAACATCTAAACAGGAAGCACAGGCAGGAGGTTTTATAGATTTTTAACTCAAAACTTCATAGAAATTCATGTCAGTATTATGCGCACAGCTCTTTACACATCCACAACATTGGTTACTGTAAATTAAAATGAGATTTTGAGATCCAAACCCTAACAATTAAGTTAAGGATGTTTTTTGTGGTTGAGAGTCCATTATTTGCTTGTGTGCTCTTATACACTGTTGCCCCGTTAATAGCTTTAAAATAATTTAATTTGAAAAAAAAAAGACCATGTAAACAATTAATTCCTAATGATTGTTCGGAATTAAACTTATTTGGAGTCAAACTTCCAATTTAAGTGGGTGGTTTATTCCAATTTTAAAGCCCATTTAATTTAAACGGAGCAAACTTTGGTCTTGAACCGAAACAATTTTTTGAATAAATCGCTGTAAGAACTACAGATAATGTAAAGAGCAGATGGCAGAAAACAACAAAAGCGGTAAGAAAAAGCAAAACACCGGTAGCAGCTGTTTTCTTGCAGTAGATTTTCGTTAATACATTCATGTCCCTGTCCAATCAGAAGCCTTCCCGAGGGAATAAAGCCGATTTAACGTGTTTTCCATGTAAAACTTAATTCGGAATTATTATTTCCATGTACAGTTTGAGAATAATTTAAATCTGATCTATTTAATCCAGAATAATTTAATTCTGAATTAAAAACATCATGTAAACGTGGCCTGTGTGGCTTTAAACGTATCTTACCTCCATAGAAACAAGCAGGTGATACCAGCAGATAAAGATGAGCTTATTTAATGCTTGTATTAAAATCTACTTCTGAGCCATATAAAACTTCTCTAGTTGATTAAATTATAAATATATGAGTTTAATACCATACTTTGGGACTTTCCTTTAACTGTGTTGATGATAACCCCATAAATCGAACGTATATAGATTCATTCCAGCCATTCAGGTTATTAGGTTTTCAGATTTACCAGTCGTGATAATGCAAGAGGGATTTTTCAGACATTATTTTTTATAGCAGTCCAGGTTTAGTACTTACTTCGAGAGACATGGTTTTGTGTTAAATCTATGAAGTTTAAATTCCCTGCATGCGATTTTTTCCCCACATGTATTTAGCGAAATGTGTCCGAGCTTCTCCCCTCTGGAAAAAGATACAGCTCCATTAAATGTAAGACTTCTCGCCAACTTCATCCCAAGAGGTGTTATAAGCTTGAATAACCCACTTTAAAATTTGATGTAGCACCTGGATATTTTAGCTTCTTTGCACATGTTTATCCACTGTTTTGTTTTTTGCTTTTTAGTACAAATGGCAAATATGTTAACCTAACCGACCATTGTACATATGTATTGTATTGTATGAGCAGTTTTTGTATAAGTACACAGAAATATGTACTCACTTTGACGGACAGTGTTGTAATTGAAATGTACGTGTAGTTCCCAAAAACGAACAGTCAGGCTCCTTGGCTTCCTGCAGTCATTTTCATAGTGACAGGCTGAGTCCACACAATCACCGCTATAGCATTAACTGAAATCAAACAAAGCACTGGCTGCAAAATGTGCTAGGCTCCAATATTTCTCTGTGGGTAAGTGGGCAGCATCCACAAAAGTAATAGGAAATTGAATTCGCAAATACGTTTGACCCTTTCAATGCCAAATCCTATCAGTAAAGTAGTGGGAATGCTGTCTGTAAGTCCTCGCTCTGAGTGTAATGTGATGTGTTTTGTCTCTGGCTGTGCTTTAGGATATGAATGACTTCGCGCCCATCTTCAGTCAGGACCTGTACAAGGGAATGGTGGCTCCCAACGCAGAGAAGGGCACAGTCATCACCACGGTGTTTGCAGGGGACCAGGACCCGCCCGTGAGTACTTCCACTGACTCATTATACTTTCATCACACATCACAATATAATATAACAAGAAAAAGTAAAAATATACATGGTAATAATACATTCAAAACAGTAACCCTTGAAAATTTCTTCACTTCAGCAAACCGCTAGTGGATCATTCAGAGATGCTTTTTGACAGTTTTGACAGAGCTGCCATCTTTAATAAGGCTTGACATGTTAATTTTAGGTCTGTATCACAGTGTAATGTGATGTTATAAAGATTATAGTAATAGAATTACTTACATTTGCAGTAAAAAAGTACTGTCTATGATCATTTAGTTATTACCTTCAGGGTAGAGCAGACTTATGATATAATGATATAGCTATGATGATATAATGTTACCCATAATACGAAGTGTAATAGAATACATGTAAAATATAGGAATTATATAGGAACTTTTATATAAGAATTAAATAGGAATTATAACCCAATATATAGTTTTTGGTTTGATATAGTGCAGTTTATACATTTACTTTTCACTTTTTTGGTGGATGGATAGATGGATGGATGGATGGATAATAACAGCATTTATCAGTGGTTTAAAATAATTTAACTTGGCTTGTTTGTGTAAACATATAGCCCCACACTTAGTCTAATTGTTTTTCTATTTCCATTTGTACAATTAGATTAAATTAGACTTAATAAAGATTGACTTGGCAGGAGACATCGTTACATGCTAATCCTTTGTGTCAATCACAATATAAGAAAAGGATAAAACATTAAAGTGATTGTTCTGAATGTGATGAAGAAGGACAAACTGGGAAAGACACAAAGGTGCACAGAGATGGAGCAGCACGTTCAATATCAGATTGTTTAATATCTGGGGAAATCCTCTGATATCACCTATGTTACCTTATATTAAATATAAGGTACACTGTTTGTATTATAAATTAGCAAAAAAGAAAAAATCAATAGAGACGAGCTCACCATACATCTTTCCTGGAGTGCTAAGGTTAGTGGACTGCTCAGTTCATTCCACGCTCCATTTTTTATTTATTTTTTCCACTTTTTTCATCTTAAAACACAGGACAATGACCAAAAACCTCCACGCACTAAAACCCGATGTGTTCCTATGATAAGAGCTAGCTAAAAGCACCCTTTAAATGTTCCTGGACGCGGCCCCGTCATCCATTAGCTGTGAAGATGCAGTGAAGTCCAGGCAACCCTCATTAGCGCTGCGCCTCTGTGTGTTTTTAACAAGCAGCGGATGCCATAATTGTACATATTCTTTTTAAGTACCCCCCCCTCATAGTTCAGGGGCCAGTTGCTTCATGCCTTTTGCAACGCCGGTTTTACCTCTCCGTCTCTAACTTAAAGTAAAGCAGGATTTCATAAGAGAGAAGGGAGAAAGGAGTTGTTAAAAGTTGAAAAAGAACAGGACAAATTACATCACAATATTATTCAACAAAAAGCCCACAGGGGTTTTAGTGAGAGACAGTTTGAGCTCAGTCCAGCTAAGCCCACATGAGTCCTGCTTGAAACCTCTTTATAGTATTCTATGTCTGGAGGAGGGTCTAACAATGCACTATACTAAAGTTAACTTGTTACCTATTTTCATTTTTGGAGCATGAAACTATATTTTTTTATATTTTTAATTCATTTTTTATATAATAAGATGGTATTTGAAGGGATAGTTCAGGTTTTTTGACATGAATCTGTATGGCATCGTACATAAACACTGACTTCCCCCCAACAGCGTCCCTTGAGTAGAGTTCTCGCCCGGTTTTGGTGCTGACGAAAGTAGTTCCGGCAAGTTGGCTTCGGAGTCACCAAAATAAAGCATTTTCCTTCTCAAATCAATATGTGTTCAGAAGAGTGATACATTTGCATCATTAAACTGCTGTTGACGAAAAAGTCAGACCTCATAATCTTTTGGCGCTATTTTCTTTCCGTTCGTATCACTGCGCTGCCACCAGCTGAGAACTGCACACAAATTCAACACTTTATTCAGTTGTTTGGTGTTTATGTGCTCAGACCAATGACGCCAAGACGCAAAATGGCTAATGTGAGCGCTAACGTGAAAGTTAGCGTGAGCGAGCATGAGAGAGCGATAAGTATATAAGCTGGTGTAAGTTATCACTGTCATAGTCAGACATGTTGCCATTAACTTTCCGAGCCGTAAACACAGTGAACCAGGAGCAGCTGTCACCTGACGGCGGTGCAGTGACACGAACAGAGAGAAAATAGCACCGAGCGATTATGAGGTCTGACTTTTTTGTTGACAACAGTTTTGTGATGCAAATGTATCGCTCTTTTGAACACATATTTATTTGAGAAGAAAAACGCTTTATTTTCGTGACCCCAGAGAACTCGACAGCACCAAAACAGGGCAAGAACTTTGCTCATGGGACGGTGTCGGGGATAAATCATCATTTATGTATGACTCTGCTGACAGGGATGCCGTACAGATTCATGTAAAAAAAACAAAACTGAACTAGCCTTTTAAGTTGGCAGTTGATCCATGTTTTAAGGCAAGTCAAGTTTATCTATATGGCACAGTTCATACGCAAAGTTGTTCAAAGTGATTAACAGAATAAAATATACATTGGAATAACAATAGAAAGAAAATAAAAACTGATTTAAAGGTGTGTGAAAAATCCCTCAGTCGTCCAGGTAGAATCCGTGGCAAAAGGAAAATAAATTTGTCGACTGGACAATAACAAATAACCTTTGTCCAGTCGACAAATTTATTTTCCTTTTGCCATGATTTAAAGGTACAATGTGCAACTTTTCTGGTGGAAGTTCTGTCTACGTGGATATTTTTGCTTGGCCTGGAGTGTTCCACAGTATAACATTAACATTTCCATCTAGCATTTATTCATTAAGGTGTTTCTATTGTTCAAAAATACCATAATTCTTTCTGTGAATAGTAACGACTCTTCACAGATCTGAATTGTAATGTTGATAGGTTTAATCAATACTGTGGAACATTCTAGGCAAAGCAATAACATTACCTCTCCACAACAAATGTTACGCAGTGAACCTTTAATAGACATTTAATAGACATTTAATAGAAAATATGTATAGCACTTCCAGATTGTCCAATCAGATTTGTTTCTTTTCAGTGATGTGTGACAAATAACAAAGCTCATTGGTCAAGGGTTTCTAACCATTGGCCACAAATCTAAATTCTCTAACCTCAGATTAGCAGAGCTTAGAGTGTTTTGCTGATTGTTCTTGCCCAAATCCGCGAGGTTTTTCAGTCCTGTTTTTCTTTCCCTTCGTAAGCCACCATATTTGTTTTGATACGGACCAGTGCGTCTCTTATTGACTAATCAATCATCGCTATCTGAAATTGGGGAGATTCACCGGTGACCAGACTCACAGCTTCAGAAAGTGTTTATCCCGGATCACAGGCAACTCACAGCAAAAAGTTTCTGGACAAAATAAACCGCCCATGTCAATACGCTGACTGGAACAGGATAAAACATACAGTAGCAGTCCAAGTGCTAAAAAGTCATATGGAGAGTGACAATTCTAAGTGCTCCAAAATTAACTTAGACTTAGACAAACTGCATTGATCCAAGGGAAAGTTTTTGGGCACACATCACAACGTATTAAATAACAGAGAATAAAAATATAATAGCAATCACAAATTCTAAAATAAGTCACAAAAAAGCTGCAATATGTAACTTTTTGCTTGGTCTGGAGTACAGTATGACAGCTGTACCTTACATTTATTCAATTACAGCTCAAAAATACCTAGAAAAACGGGTATCCTGACAGTGAACGGGGTCGCCTCTCCACAGATCTGACCTGCAACTTTGTCTGGTTTGATCTCCATGAAGATTGAAAGGTTTAATACTGTGAAATATTACAGACAAAGCTATAACATCTCCATGGAGAAAAGCGCATTACACCAAAAAAGTTACACAATGCACCTTTGAAATTAAAATTAACATGACTTGGTTTGTGTGTTTTTGCCTGTAATTTTTTATTTTATTTAATTTTATTTTTTTTCCAAGGGTAGACCCCATGACACCATAGCTGCAGTCTCAATTTGGCTAAAAAAAAAATTAAGTTATTCAATCAGACCAGTGATACTTTGTACTGTAAGTTGTCAATAAAAACAGATTTTTCCTTGCATCATTATACCGTCGGTTGCACCATTTTGTGAAATTACAGTTGTATTATGAAAGCTGAAATGTCAAGTGCAGTTGTCGCCAGGAGCTTCAGTTTCCAGAGAGTTTACAGTTTCACAGAGGAAACATTTTATTCTTTCAAGGTTAGCAAACTTCCACTTGCCCCCAAAGCCTGTAATTTTGCAAAATAGTTTAAATTCACACACAAAAAGCTACTGTTTTGTCAAAAGGCTGTTTTAGCGAACACGTGCGTATTCAATAGGAACAATACAGTTAAAGTCGCTGCAAAATCACCACTTTTTTATCTTTGGGGAGTTTTAACATTTAAAAGTGCAAAATTGAGCTTTAAAGGTGCATTGTGTAAC
>JACN01051024.1:0-15727 GCA_000787155.1 Scartelaos histophorus
GGAACATTCCAGACAGAGCAGTGACATGCCCATACACAGAAAAAAGTGGAGTGTTAAAATTGACTCTCACATAATCATTTTTAACATTTGTCAGGGTTTATATGAGTTCAATCTGTTCTAGAGTTAATTTAACATTTTTGAAAATGTTAAATTAAGTAACACTGGAGCAAAGTTCCTGTTTAACCCTGAAATCAGGAGTTCTATTAATGTTAACGAATAAATGTCTAACATTTTGTATTATTATCCTGATTTAGCTAAACAACACACAGAGATGTTTTATTTTTACACTTTACTTTTGTTAATTTAAGATGAAATTATGAAAAACTGGGTCAAATTGGTCTTATTTGGCAGAAATTTTAAGTGGTTTGATGTGCCAAATTAACACTAAAGGAAGTTGAATTGACACTAGTGGAAGCTGAATTAACTTGAACCATATCAACAATGGCAAATAACCTCAACTTGAACCCCCATTTAAATTTCATATAGCTAAAATAACACTTTTTGTGTAAAAACAGCTCTGAAATCTTTCACCCTGAAATGTTAACCCTCCAGTCTTGCTGTGTAGAAACAAGCTGCTGCAAAGTTCCACAGTGCCCTTTTAAACTCTGGCTGAGTGAACGTGCAGCGATGTCAGCCTGATTTATAATGAGATGTAAAAAGGGTGAGGATTTGGGTCGGAAGGTGCGGTGATTATAAGACAGTGGCTGTGGCAGGCTGTAAATCAGCGGCTGCAGCAGGCTTTCTCAGGACAGGGAGTGCTTCTTTATAGTGTTGACTCAGGCTTAGTGGGGCATTAGGCACAGAAAACTTATCAAGAGAATTTAGCAGTGGAGTTTTAAATGTCTGACTGGGGTAATCATCGTAAGCTGCAGGACACAGTGAAACAAAGCCCGTCGCAATGAATCATTTGGAGATCGTGCTGTGTTATGATTAGGCGTATTAGCTATTCAAAACATGGTACGGTACATGTGAGCGACGGTGATCCTGCTATTGTACTAACTGCACAGTAGCCTGCAGTATTGGAAGTACTTATTTACTCGTAAGATACACTGCCTGTCAAAAGTTGGGACTCACCCTCTCATTCAGTGTTTCTTTTTCCTATTTACAGAATATGGTGTATGGAACACTTTTTCTTTACAAAATAATTCCATGTATCTTGATTCATATATTTGAGTAGGGGTAGGAGTAGTGGTAGAAGTAGAATTAGGAGGAGGAGAAGGAGGAAGAGTAGGAGGACTTGTAGGAGTAGTAGTATAAATGACAGGAGGGGTAGAAGTAGGAATAGTAGGAGCAGAAGTAGTAGTGTAAGTAATAGGAGTAGAAATAGTAGTAGGAGGAGGTAGGAGGACTTGTAAAAGTAGAAGTAGGACTTGTAGAAGTAGGAAGAGTAGTAGTAGTAGTAGTAGGATGAGGAGGAATAGTAGGAGGTGTAGGAGCAAGAGGAGTTGTAGAAGTAGTAGTAGAGGTAGTAGGAGAAGTTGTAGGAGTAGTAGTATAAGTAACAAGAGTAGTAGAATTAGGAAGAGTAGGAGTTGTAGAAGGAATACTCGGAGCAGTAGAAATGTAGGAGTTGTAAGTTGTAGGAGTTGTGGTGTAAGCAGTAGAAGTAGTAGTGTAAGAAGTAGGAATAGTAGAAGACGGAGTAGTAAGAGTAGGAATAGTAGGAGGAGGTGTACGAGTAGGAGGAGTAGGTGGAGTAGAAGTAGGAGGTATAAGAGTAATAGAAGTAGGAGGAGTAGGATTAGTAGAAATAGGAAAAGTATTTGTAGTAGGATGAGGAGGAACAGTAGTAGAAGAAAGTGTAGGAGTAGTCGTAAAGGTAGTAGGAGTAGTAGAAGTAATAGGAGTAGAATAAGGAGGAGTAAGAGTTGTAGAAATAGGAATAGTCGTAGTAGTAGAAGTAGGAGGAGTTGTAGGAGTAGGGTAGGAGTAGGAGTACTGGACGTAGTAGGAGTAGGAAAAGGAGTAGGAGGAGTTGTAGGAGTAGTAGTAGAAGTAGTAGTAGTAAGAAAATGGAGAAATAAAACACTGAACAAAACGGTGTGTCCAAACTTCTGACTGGTGCCATTTTAAAAAGAACCAAATGAACCTCACTGGAATAAACAGATGCCTTTAATGTTGTACCATGGAACATTCCAGGCAAAACAATCTCCATGGAGACAATCAGGCGACGGACCCTCAAATGTCCCACAAGACGCCTTATTAAAGAGCTTCCAAATCAGGTACGGCGCCTTAAACTTCACCGTTTTGCAGTAGTTTGGCTCTGGGTCGTGTGAGGATCCCCACATCGATCGGTCCTGTCCGGATGAGAGCGCAGAGGGACTGAAATAACTTAATGTTTCTCCAGAAGTGGATTTGATGAGAAAGCAAAGCCGGGGCATTCCATTGGACGGCCTGCTCCTATCCAGTCAGCAAATCGCCCTATCAGGGACTTTAAAAGGATGCGGTTCAATTTGCTCACAATGTACAATTTACGCCACATTATGTGATTTTCTGATCTGTTCTAATGTTGTTCTCATCACAAATAGACCTGGAGGAGTTGTAATAATGGCGTCTTTTGTGCGTTTGTGTCTGTTTGTGTTGAGCAGTGTGGCAGACATGATGTGTGACCTGTATGAGCCTCCAGAGAGGAGCATCGATTAGCCCTGCACCAGAGCCCGTGTCACACACGACACACATACTGTCACACACGACACACATACTGTCACACACGACACACATACTGTCACACACGACACACATACTGTCACACACGAGCTGTCGATGGACAAATGTGGGGTTAGGGCAACAGGATTGTGTACTACTACTTCTGCTACCATTACTGCTGCCAATACCACTACTACTACCACCACCACTACCAGTATTACCACTAGTACTACTACTACTACGACCACTGCTACTGTTACTACCATTACATTACCACTACCACTACTACTACTGCTTCCACTGCCACTTCCACTACCACTACTACTACCACCACCACTACCAGTATTACCACTAGTACTACTACTACTACGACCACTGCTACTGTTACTACCATTACATTACCACTACCACTACTACTACTGCTTCCACTGCCACTTCCACTACCACTACTAATACTGCTACAACTACCACTCCTACTATTACTACTAATGCTACCACTGCTACTGTTACTACTACTACCATTACCACTACAACTATTACTACTGCTACAACTACCATTACCGCTACTACTACTGCTACAACTACTACTATTACTACCACTATTACTACTACTACTGCAACCATTACCGTTACCACTACTACCATTACCACTACCACTACTACTACTGCTACCTCTGCTATTACTATTACTACTACTACTGCTAGTACTACTACTACTACTACTACTACTACTACTACTACTACTACTACTACTGGTACTACTGCTACGACTATTGCTGCTACGACTATTACTGGTACTACTACTACCATTACTGCTACTACCACTACCACTACTACTACTGCTACTACCACCACTACTGCTACTGCTATTACTACTACTGCCTCTGCTATCAATACCACTACTACCACTAATCAACATCTAGAAGATAAGATGACTTGAAGTTTTTATTGTGATACAAGTACATTTGAATTGACGTAAAATAATCTACTGTTGCTTTGTCAGGAATGTTCCACAGTATGGCAGTAAAGTTTTCTATCTTCACTGAGACCAAACCAGACCAAGTTACGGGTCAGGTTTGTGGAGGGGCGAGCCCTCTCACAGCCAGAACGCCTTTTTTCTAGATATTTTTGAGCTATAAAACCGCCTGTAATTGAATAAATGCAAGGTTTACCTATTTAATGTCACACTGTGGAACATTCAGGCAGAGCAATGACATTGACCCCCGACTAAAAAGTTCCATAGTGCACTTTTAAATCCCTTTATACCCCTTTTAAATCACTTTATACTCCTGTTTTAGAGGTGGTTTAGACACCGCTAGTATATACAGTTTTCTTAGGTGGCCTGTTAGAGTTTGTGGTTCGTGTCAGTTGATCATTGCCGGATTCTAGAAATTGTTGAGTCCAGTGTTCTCTGCTTCTGCGTCTCTGTGAATCAGTGTTGAACTATGGGGACATTTTGGTATTATTACTTTTTGAACATGGCGTCCTGCAGTGTGGCTCCTCTCCTGAGACGCCTGAGATCTTCCCGTAACGATGGTCTTGGGTTAATCCTTATCCCGAGGAGTTAATGTGTGCTCCTGTTGAGAGGTCCATCAAACACTTTTTTTCCGTGGAGATGTTATTGTTTTAGATGGAATGTGTCACAGTGTGGTGTTAAACCTTTCTCATCTTCATGGAGACCAAAGCAGACCAAGTTACAGGTCAGATCTGTGGAGAGGCAATTCCACTTGCAGTAAGAATGCCTGTTTTTCTAGGTCTTTTTGAGCTATAAAACCACCTGTAATTGAATGATTGTACAGTAGAGTTGTTTAATGTCATACTGCGGAACATTCTGGGCCAATGACGTATCAATAGAAGCCAACAAAAAAAAAGGCGCTGCAGACCATGATTGGATGAATTTCAATAGTCATTTAATATCTGATTTCCAATACTTTTGACAACTCTACTCCAGCTGCGTTTTTTAAAGAAATGTACAGTGTAAACTTTTCTGGTGTGGGGATAGCCTGGAATGTTCCACAAGGTCAATAAAAATATATTGTATCTATCTCCGTGGAGACGAGCCGTTCCCCACACTCAACCAGACCAAGTATTTTTGCAAGTTAAAGTGTGTATGACAGGTTTAGAAGATTCTTTATTTGACAAATTAATGACTTAATTTGGTCGGATAATACCTGTTGTAAATATATATAGTAGTATAGATTTATTTATATAATTTTACATAAATCAAGAAGCAATTTGTAAAGAAAAGTTGAAAAATATGTTGAAAATTACAGGAAGGAAAGAGTTTGAGTTCTGAGAAAATTCAGTCTAAACGTTCACGTCATAATTCACACAAAAGAAACAAATTTCTTCTGATACTTTAAACATCATTTCAACAAAATAAAGATGTTTTCTTCTATTTTTATTTGTTAAAAATGATTTTTATGTACATAAAGGAGTTTCAAACCACTGTATAACATGGTTGCTAGGTAACAGTAGTGGAATACCTTATTGTGATGTCATGATTTCCAAACAGGAAGTACAATTTTAAACCTATAAAATGGCCAAAGTGGGAAAAGAATTATAACATTTTTAGCTAAAAATCTGAAATATAATGAGCGCTTTTTAGTAAAGTGAGTAGTCCAACATGTTGTAGGCACTTGAACACTTGAAGTTTAATGGCGTACTGTGGGACATTTTAGGCGTAGCATTAACATCTCCACGGAAACAAACACTGCGCATGTTTCCACCACTAAAACTCTATAGTGCATTTTTTACACTACGGTCACATTAGAGTGTTATGTCATGTGATCTCCCAGCACTTTGTCATCGCCTTTTTTCACTTTTTAATCTTATTTTTGCCCCATTAAGTGATTATTTACTGGTTTTCTTGAAGAGGCCTGTCTCGTCTTTCGTATTTGTGAGTGCGTTCGCTTCCGGTAAGTCCCCAGTTGATGTATGCGAAGTGGAAAATGGAGCCGTCTCATCTCCCCAGGGTTGTGGTGAGGGAAGAGGAGGCTGCCTGGATGCCTGTGGGACGTAGCTGTGCATTTGAATAATACAAATATGTCATAGTAAAAGCGTCACTAGTGAGATTTGACTATTCAAACCCTTTCCGCCGGCTAACACAATTGTCGTTGTCATGTCGTACGTACAAGATTACGTACATACTTTTTTAAAAATCTGAATGTGATGAGAACCATAAACAAACACCTGCCAAGGACGCTGCTGTGGTCTTGGGTTAATCCTTCGCCTGAGGACTAAATGTGTGCTGCTGTTGTGAGGTATTAATGAAATATCTGTAGTCCTTGAATTACTGTGTGATCTGCATCGATAACAGATTTTACCGGGCAATTAATTGACCAAGAAATTAAAATAAACGATAATATTGACATTTTGAGTCAATTTTCTGGTAATATAACCACAATGGAATATAAAAACAAATACATCGTTTCAAAGAAGAAGATAAATTTGACTTTATTTAACACAAAATATTTAACACAGGAACTGCAAGACAACCAAAAACAATATGCTGAAATAAACTGGAATATTGTGGCTCCTCTCTCTGTAACTGCTGCTGTGAGCGTCATCATTTTGGTCGTAAAATGTTCGTATTGACCTGCGATAAATGATCCTATTATTTCCGTCAAAAAAATCCTATTTGTGATATAGAACCTGGCTCCAAATTCACTCTAAATTAGCATCGTCAGCTTAATTTGAGTGGATCTCCTGGCTGTGGGTGATGTAATAATGGCTTTTTATACACTCTATGTTGGCAAGTAGCCTAATTGACACATTTGTAGTACACTCACCCTCTCCTGGTAGTACACTGGCCCTGGTAGTACACTCACCTTGGCAGTACATTTGGTTGCTCTTGGTAGTACATTGGCCCTCTCCTTGTAGTTCACTGGGCTTGGTAGTACACTTGCCCTCTCTTGGTAGTGCACTCACCCTCTCCCGGTAGTACACTGGCCCTCGTAGTACACTCACCTTGGCAGTACATTTGGTTGCTCTTGGTAGTACATTGGCCCTCTCCTTGTAGTTCACTGGGCTTGGTAGTACACTTGCCCTCTCTTGGTAGTACACTGGTCCTGGTAGCATACTTGCCCTCTCCCGGTAGTACACTGGTCCTGGTAGTATACTCGTCGCCCTCTCTTGGTAGTACATTGGCCCTGGTAGTATACTCACTCTATCCTGGTAGTACACTCGCCCTCTCTTGGTAGTACACTCACCCTCTCTCAGTAGTAGACTGGCCTCGGTAGTGCACTCGTCCTCTCTCAGTAGTAGACTGACCTCTGTAGCACACTTGCCCTCTCTTGGTAGTGCACTCGCCCCTCTCTCAGTAGTAGACTGACCTTGGTAGCGCACTTGCCCTCTCTTGGTAGTGCACTAACCTCTCTTGGTAGTGCACTTGCCCTCTCTTGGTAGTGCACTCATCCTCTCTCAGTAGTAGACTGACCTCTGTAGTGCACTCGCCCTCTCTTGGTAGTGCACTAACCTCTCTTGGTAGTGCACTCATCCTCTCTCAGTAGTAGACTGACCTCGGTAGCGCACTTGCCCTCTCTTGGTAGTGCATTCGCCTTCTCTTGGTAGGGCACTAACCTCTCTTGGTAGTGCACTCGCCCTCTCTTGGTAGTGCACTCGCCCTCTCTTGGTAGTACACTCACCCTCTCTCAGTAGTAGACTGGCACTGACAGCTGTGGTGATTACCTGCCCGGTCTGTGCCCGTGCATCAGACTCTGACGCCTGTGATTAGGTCCTCATTATGGCGCCCTCGCTTTGACTCATTTGCACCGGCACACGAGCAACGGCCCGTCCACGCTCATCTGACTAAAACCTGAAATATGAACCTGATCTGGGACGCCATCAGGGACTAATGATGGAGGAGAGAGGAGAGATGGGAAAGGGAAGAGATGGGAGATAAAGAGGGAGAGAGGGGCTTTGGTTCAGAGTGCTCCCTGGAGCGCTGTTGCTTCACAGTTTTAGATGAGAGCAGTAAATCCCGAGCTCTCGCATCATCACTCTTTAAGTGTGAGTGTATTTGAACAGCTCTAAACACACTGAAAATATTCTCTGAGTGAGTGTGCATGCAGCTGCTGGTGATTCAAAATACTTTTGGTGATACAGTATTGTTATCGTAGGCTGCCGTATTTATATATCAAGTATTTTAGTTTTTTTCAGCATTTTTTGTGACCATACTACAGTTGTACTGAAAACTTGTTAAACTTGTTTACTTGACATATTCACTGTTTTGTTGATTAAAATGGATATTTTTCATATCAACAGCACAAGAAGTGGTTTAGCAAGGAAATATTGTTACTAAAACTCTGACTCCTCTGAACTCTCCACCTTTGGAACTGCTCAAAACTTACTGATTTAACACCGCTTTAGATTCTCAAGATGTGTGTAAAATCTTCCAGGTAGGAAAAAATTAAATTTGTCAACTGGATATTTGTCTAACCTGCTTTTAAATTATACCTGTATTTTTATACCTATATTTTTCACATTACCTCATTTTTAAATATGTACTTTTTAAATTGTATTCTTTGTAGAAAAGCGCTATATAAATAAAATGTATTTATTCAGCTACCATTATTAAAATGTATTTGGTTCTTTAAAAACAGAAATATATCAGAGTATCATGCGCATTATATTGATTATCACATGTATCGCCGTATCATGATCATATTGTATCGTGATGTATTGTGTATCGTCTCCAATCGTGTGGGACCATGATTCCCAGCCCTAATTTTGAACCGACAATTGCCACATTTACATGAGAAAATAATTTAATTCTGGATAAAAATTAATTCTTTAAAAAGACCATTTAAAGACTTAATTCCTAATGAACATGATTATTCAAAATTGACTTAATTCCAAAGTAAGTGGGTGGTTTATTCAGATTTTAAAGCCAAATTCATTTATTCCTCAATCATGTGAACGTTTATTTATCTTAAACATAATGATTTGATATTAAATGAAACCTTTCTACCATCATGGAGGCTAAACCAGACCAAAGCAATGACCAGAAATGGCGAAAAAACTGAAAAAAAAAACAAAACAGACCCTCCACCGGAAAAGTTACACAATGCCCCTTTAACCCCGTCTCTCTTCTCACTGTTAGAACATTTCCAGCAACACGATAATTATCTTCTGAGCTTATTCTCTAATTATCCCCAGTATCGGCGCTGTGTTCGGGAGCTCTCTGTGCCCAATTACAGAGCTGGGCGCAGGGCTGGAGAGTGGAGTCGTACTGCAGCTCGGCGCTAATGATCCGGGGGCCTTTTCAAGTCCACTTCCCCGAGTAAAGCGCACTAAGCCTGGTGTCGGAGCGCCTCTCGCCCCCCCGTCTGTCTCCTCTGGTCTGGTCCCGCCGTACACCCACACACTCTGGTTTTCTTCTTTCTCCTTTCTCTTTCCTCAAAACTCCTCTCCTTCCTCTTTCTCCTCCTCCTTCTTTCTCTCTCCACTTTTCTCCATTCTTCTTCTTGGTTCCTCTTTGTTTTTTTCATCCTTACCCTCACTCTCCTCTCCCTGTTCTGCTCTGTTTTCTCCTCCTTTCTTTATCTTCCTCTTTTGCCTCCTCTCTACTCCTTTCTCCTCCTTTCCACTACTTCCTCCTCTTTATCACTTTCCTGCTCTCTCCATTTTTCTCCATTCTTCTTCCAGTCTCCTGTCTTTTTCCTCCTTTTCCTTTCCCTCCTCGCTCTTTCGCCTTTTCCTTCTTTCTCTACTTCCTCTTCCTTCTCTCCACTGTCTTGTCTTCCTCTTTTCCCTCCTCTACACTCCTCTTTCTCTTCCTTTCTTCTACTTCCTCATCCTTTTCCTTTCCCTCCTCCCTCTTTCTCCTCTTCCTTCTTTCTCTACTTCCTCTCCTTCCCTCCACTGTCTTGTCTTCATCTTTTCCCTCCTCTACACTCCTCTTTCTCCTCCTTTCCTCTACTTCTTCTTCCACCTCACCTCTTCTTTTTTCCTCTTCCTGCTATCCCGGCTTTTCCTTGTTCTTCCTGTTTTCCTCTTTTTTATTCTTTCCCTGTATCTCTTCTCCCTCTTCTGCACTCCTTTCTCCTCTTCCTTCTCTTTCTCTACTCCTCTTCCTTACCTCCACTGTTTTATCTTCCTCTTTCCCCTCATCTCCACTTCTCTTTCTCCTCCTTTCCTCTACTTCCTCTTCCACCTCACCTCTTCTTCCTCTTTCTTCATTTTCCTCTTCCCACTCCTTTCCCTCCTCTACCTATTCTTCCTCCTTTCCCTGACCACCATGTTACCTGGTTTTGAAAATGTTCTACTCACGAAAACAACGTATTGACATGTTTTTTGAAGTTTCACATTTATTTTTGACAATCTGAGTAGAAATAGACTAATTAACTAATGTAAAATTTTTCACTAATTTAAAAAGTGCAGATTTTTTCACTATTTTGTGTAGCGACTACCGGCCTTTCAATCTCCTTAAATCTCCTGTCTCTGACCGTTTAAAATAAAATTTAACTGGTATTTAACTGCTGCATAAAGCTTTATTGGAACACTTGGCATTCACAGAAAACAGGGTAGTAAAATCAGGATCTTTTAAAATAAGTTCTATTTCTTATTATAGTTATTAAGCAGAGTTGTAAAAAGTATATACAATATTTATAATAGTTGTCATTTCAAATCATGTATTTTTGGGGAAAATGATCAAAATCGACCCTATATATTCACCGAAAAATACTAACCATGACAAAACCCGTACTTCTATCTCTAGCTCCGAGTCTCCCCTCCTTTTGCTCTCCATGCTAAGTCACTACCCCTTCAGAGCGCTGTTACAACACAATCAGAATGCCGTTTTGTGTCATACATTTGTATATTTACGGACAATTGTGACGTAGGCTTGTGGGCGGAGCTTTTTTTCCGAACTTTCTGATATTTACAGTGACAGTAAAGCTAACAACACTTAGCATGCCAACAGCGTGCAAGCCTTACATCGTGGTTCGCGGACAATAAAAATGTGTTAATAATTAAAAACAAAGGGCACACAGATTTTAGAGACTTTATCTGTAACGGGGCCAATGAAATTCTACTTTAGTGCATGAAAACAAATAATATAGTGAGTGTATCTCCTCCTTTACTTTGACCTTTAGTTGGAGCGTTTTAAAGGTGTATATTTCCATTGGCTATGTTCAGTTCAGTTCGTACAGTTTTTATCCTCACAGCAGGAGCATGGAAACACAGGTTTATTACATCAGAGGTTGGCATGTTTAGTGGTTTTAGGCGTATCTTTTTGAGTCATAAAGCCGTGCCTGTATTGAATGGGAAGACTGAAGAAGATTCCGTAGGCGTGGATTAAAAAGAAATGTCCATATAAAATAGTATGCGGTGAGGTTTGCACGGAGATCAGTATGTCCGTGGTTAGATAATGGCCGCTTAGTGAGATGTTTATTTGAATAGGGTAAATGAGTGTCATGCTATTTGTTTTTGTGGCTTCATAGTCAGGAACAATGTGTACTTTATAGATCCTATAGTACGCTAAATGGACTCTTGAGAGCTTTAAGTCGTGTTAGGATGTTGTTACCTCTTCAAAAACATACCTGGAGTTGAGTTTTATTTGAGTAATGTTCTGTTTACATCTCCAAAATTCCAAATTGTGATGCCAGGAAGCTGTAGTTTTCAATTTAACAGATACTCTTTACTTTTAGTTCAGTAAAGATCGACAATTCCAGACCTGAAATCATCCAAATGATTTTAATGAAGGTGCATGGAGTTTAAAAACACAATGGAGCACTTCCTGTATAACTACATGACATCAAAAGGTGGATCAAAGTGTTTTCAGAGAATAACTGAGCCTAAATATGTAGGATTTTTGTATTAAGCGCGCATGAATGAACCAAAACGAAAGGTATGTTTGTGACGCGCAAATAACATTGTAACATAGACTTGCGCCATGTGTCGTCCTCGTCAGTTCAAAGTGTGTGACCTTTTTCTTGTTGTGTAAAAATGCCGGAATGTCTCTTACGCCCTTTAGATCCCCGGCGTCTGATACGATGTTATTCTGGTGCTTTTGTTTATTTACTCATCACATAATCTGCACAGAGGAGATGGCATACCAGAGCGTCTCCCATGCAGCACTGCACTTCCTCTCCGTGGCTTTGTGTCAGATGTGGATATCTGAACATCTGCGCGCCACTGTCAGTACCAAGGAACAACTCCATACCGATTTCAATGCCATGATAATGATTTAAAAAAAACACTTTCTTTAGAAGACAGAATTTCATTTTTAGCATTAAATAATAGTGCTTTCTTTTATATTTCCATGTCGTTCTATATCTGTGTAGGTTCCATAGTGTCCATGAGCGTACACTAGTCTATGGGCTCTTATACTTGTTGTGATGCAGCTCTAGGACATTCAAAAACTATTCAGAAAAAATTTGTTCCTGTCTTGTGATTCTATGTTTCTTAGTATTAATACCTAGCGAAAGAGAAACTCAATTCTGTAAACTGGACAAACGTTTTTGATTGACGTTTTGCAGCTCATCCAATCTGCTTCTTCAGTTATGGTCAGATGCTGGTGGACACTTATATTTGTCTGAAGGGAGGAGCTAACTATTCTGAAACTAACACACCTACTTGTTTACAGTTTCTGTTTGTTAGCTTGATCTGTTGAACTGTGTGTGTGCGAACTCCATTTTTGGTTCAAAGATGGAAGCTTCTCTGTTGTGGCCTCTAAGCTTTGGAATGGCCTCCCACTCTGAGATTGTGCTCCTCCCTACTTCATGTTTTAGGAGGGTTCTCCTTAAAAGACTGCCTTCTACAGCTCATGAAGCTACTCTGAAGCTGTCAACTTTAGACTCTTACCCTAGTCTATTAAGCCACTCCTTTATGTAATATTTTTTTATATTTTTTATTGTTTCGTTGTATCGTGTTTTATGCTGTAAAACACTTTTGTCCAACTTTTATGGTTGCTTTAAATGTGCTATATAAATAAAAGGACATGAATCAACTAACAAAAATAACCTCTTTAATTCCCCTCTCAAACCATTTCTTTTCTTTGGCTAAGATCTGTACATCACTGTTCTTAAGGGAGTGGTTAGAGGCTTTGAGATGGAGGTTTACAGCAGACTGAGGTCCTGTGTTGCTCTCTCTTCTGTGTTAGAACATTCTCTTCTGAAATGACTGTTTTGTTTCCAATGTAACGCTCACTGCAGTTGATTTGCATCAAATTTCAATAGTATTGACGACCCTTGTATACTCTTCTGACTCCGTCTTTTTTTATGTTCAGATGGACTCCCCGATCTCCACGCCGGCCCCTCCCCCCCTCCACCTCCTCTCGACCTCCGCGGTGGGAGGCGGGGCTTCGGAGATCTCGTCCCCGTGTGAGCAGATCATGGTGCGGTCGCGCTCGGTGGCGGTCAACACGTCGGATGTGGCCCTCTCCACGGAGCCCGAGTGCCTGGGCCCCTGCGAGCCCGGCACCAGCGTCAACCTGGAGGGCATCGTGTGGCAGGAGACGGAGGACGGTGAGTACCCATCAGTCTATACTGCTGAGGTCAATGGAGGCGAATGTCAAATGTTCAAAGCTAATCTTAAAGGAGAATTGCGCAACTTTTCTCTTGGAGGGTCCGTCATCTGATTGTTTCTTTGGCTATACTGCAAAAAGGCTTGGCCAGAATTTAAGAGATAAACACTTGAAGTTATCAAAAAATGACTTAAAAGTAGTGAAAATTATCAGTTCATGCAGCAAGATCATTTTACTCTCCAAATTCTCTTAAAATAAACTTCCTCTAGACTAGAAGCACTGTTAGGGTTAGTAAGTAGATAATAAATCTGAAAACAAGATGAATAACCTGATATAGGTTTGAAAATCTTGGCCAGATCAGAGAAATTTGTAGTATGACATTGTTCAGCCTGGAATGTTCCACAGTATGACTTTAAATAGATCTGTCAGATCTGCAACTTGGTCTGGTTTGGTCTCCATGAAGACTGAAAGGATTAATACCATACTGTGGAACATCTCAGACAAAACCAGGACATCTCCATGGAAACAAGCAGATGATGGACCCTCCACCAGAAAAGTTACACAATACATCTTTGCTACTAACCTGCATTATCTGCTGTTTCTCGTGGGTTTGGGGTCATTTTATTGCAAACTAGATACATTTGAAGCTTTGTGGTGGTTTCCCTCTGCTACTTCAGTTTCAAGTACTTGGTGACATCATGCAGGACTGCCCTGATTACAGCCAGTTGTTTCTGATTACAAATGGTGCGTCAGATTTGCCATTTAACGCCAAACGAGTCAAAATGGAAATGAAGAGTTGAAGAGCCCTTGTCTAGGGACTTTAAAAACACAGAGGAGCACCTGTTTGATGATGGAGAATAGTGGACTTGAACGTTTTGAGTACTGGAAAGAAGGACGGTTTAGATTTGCAAGTTTACCCAAACTTCAAACTAAAACATGTTTTGTAGGTGGGAACTTTACAACATGGTTAATTAAAGTGCATATGACAGGTTTTTATTCTCTAATTTTGACTTAGTCTGGTGGAATAATAACTGTTTTCAATATAAACCAATCAAGAAGTAATTTGCAGGGAAAAAAAAGTTGTAAATGTGTTGAAAATTACAGGAAATAGAGAGTTCTATTTTAGTCGGTTCCATGCAGATACCACAATGAGAAATTCTGTCCAAAAACTTTGTGACAATTTTACACACAAGAAACACATTTTTCTGACACTTTGAACACGATTTCAACAAAATAAAGGTGTTTTCTTTATTTTTATTTGTCAAATCAGAATGTTGGCCTGATCTACTACATAATTGCTCGGTAACAGTTAAGGAATTCCCTAGCGTGATTCATGATTTATAACCTGAACGTAAAATTCAACCTACAAACTGGGGAAAAAATAGTGGAATTTTATCTTAAATCTTAAATATAATTATCTTAACTGTGTTTTGGTCTATTAATAGTCATAGGCAGTGTTGTACCTGAACATTAATATTGCAAATGAGAATTGAACTGGAGTCTTCATTCATTCTGGAGTCTATTGAATAAAGTTAAATAGACAGTACACAGTGTTCATAGAGTGGCCAGATTTCTTTAGTGTTCCAGGCAAAAACCCGGCTAAACACACTGCAAAGAGCCCCTAATATATAGAGGAAAAACATTCAATCTGGCAACAACACTAGCCACCAGTGTCACATCGCCTCATGTGTCACTGAAACAAGACAAAACAAAAAAGCAGCAACTGTAGCAAAAGCAACAAGGATTCATCATGTGAACATTTAAAAGAGCTGGATGACCAGGTCGGTGAATACGCTCAAATGTATGTACAAACTTCAAATCAACAGACGGTCAAGAGTGATCCTCTACCCCAATACTCAAACCCCACAGTGCTACAGTATCAGCTCTGTTGTCTTCTCAGAATATGGTAGGAGACCTGCAGCTTTTAAGGATTCAAAATTTGATATGAAGATGAAATCTAACCCATATTTCACACACATTCATTGTTAAAACTGATACAATTATTGCCGTCTGTGGTTCTACATGGGATTCAATCTGGCAACAACACTAGCCACCAGTGTCACATCGCCTCATGTGTCACTGAAACAAGACAAAACAAAAAAGCAGCAACTGTAGCAAAAGCAACAAGGATTCATCATGTGAACATTTAAAAGAGCTGGATGACCAGGTCGGTGAATACGCTCAAATGTATGTACAAACTTCAAATCAACAGACGGTCAAGAGTGATCCTCTACCCCAATACTCAAACCCCACAGTGCTACAGTATCAGCTCTGTTGTCTTCTCAGAATATGGTAGGAGACCTGCAGCTTTTAAAGATTCAAAATTTGATATGAAGATGAAATCTAACCCATATTTCACACACATTCATTGTTAAAACTGATACAATTATTGCCGTCTGTGGTTCTACATGGGAAAAATAAGCTCACAGCAACGTCTTGGAACAAAAAGAAATATAAACTTGGAACTATGAGCAAACTATTAACTATAAACAATTATGACCATTGAACAAACTATTAACTTTAAATGATTTTTGAACTATGAACAATTAACTTTAAACAATTATGAACTTTGAACAAACTATTTTTAAACAATTATGAACTTTGACCAAACTA
>KN490442.1:0-10899 GCA_000787155.1 Scartelaos histophorus
AAGTAACAGTACTCTTACTTGGGTAAATGTTTTGGTTTATGTTGACATTTTGAAATTATTGAAACATTTGCGTTTTTTGCACCACTCTCACAGATATAATTTTTTTTTTTCTTTTTAGTGTCTGTCCTTTAGAAATGCCACATCCACATTTTGTGCATTATTTAATGTTTTGTCCTTTGACTTCAAATCATAGTTTGCATAGTAGATTTTGGACCACTACTACTATATATGATTCTGATATTTTTTACAATTTTTGGCTACTCTATCCACCTCTGATATTTAATAAATTTTTAAACTTTTTACTAAACATCTTATTATTGTAGTACAGTTAATAAGAGTTTTCATTTATGGGAATTCATCTTACAAAAGCACAGTTATTATCTCTTGAAGGAAAAACAAACTGTCGTAACTTTTTCTGCACATCAGAAACAGATGTGTAGTGTATCTCCTC
Organism: Scartelaos histophorus; assembly: GCA_000787155.1. Lineage (NCBI taxonomy): Eukaryota > Metazoa > Chordata > Actinopteri > Gobiiformes > Gobiidae > Scartelaos > Scartelaos histophorus. The sequence continues at coordinate 452 of KN490442.1, forward strand.
GTCGCACCATTTCTAGGCAACTGCAGCATTTTTGTGTTTTGTAATGCCAAATTAAGCTCTCCTCATACTGTACACAGCATACAGGACTGCAGGCCCATCAACAGCTTGTTTGTGCCGTAATCGCTAACAAGCTTCAGACACACAAGGTGAGATCATAGCAAAAGCCCATACACACACTTGCACTGGACTCCATGTGTGTGAATAGGAAGTCTGCTTTAAGTCAGGGCACCACCCAGCAGGACCAATCTCGCAGTGAAAACAAACATCCTCCGAGTAGTGATGTAAAATGCTTTGATCGCCGGTGAGGGCAAGGTTGGCTGAGGGGTCAGTGGAACACACAACCCCAATCAACAAATGCATGAGGTACTACTAACGCACTTCACACGACATTGCACAGTACTGTGCGTGGTACAGGGGGGGACCCGGACATGTGTTATTCCAGTTTAAATGAGCTTTGGGTTTCCTGCGTCCTGCCACCTGTGTCTCCGCACCACGTCACCTCAGTCAAAACCCAACTCATTTCCGTTGCTGTTCGCACATAAACTGAGCTTAAAAACTGGCTGTGGAAAATTAGAAGGACGGTATCAAGAGCTATATCTACAAAAATATATACAAAAACTGATCCATTTCCAGTTTCTATCTTTACAAAGTTGCTATACCTGCCTGTGTTTCTTTAAAGTATTGTATTCAAATCCATCCAAGCTGCTTAATACAAAAATAATAGGCTTTTCTTTATTTTTGTATTCTTATTATTATCACGATAATGATGTTCATACAATACCATACAAAGCATTTCTTCAAATTGAATTACTGCTGTATTTATTATTATTATTATATATCATTGTTGATGGTCTATCTGTCAGTATAAGTATTATAATAATCTATTGGAAATGTGCTAAAACATCATATATGTTATAGTTGACGTTTAAGTATTACACACAATCTGTAATTAGCTTCTCATGCAGCTTTTTAAAAATGTTTTAATTATAATTATAATTTTATCGCTGTGCTGAACCTTTCAACTGGTTTTCAACTTCTTCAGGTATGAACATTGTTAGTTATTTAGTTCTTTACCAGGTGGAATAAGTCTGGGATAATGTTAAAAGCTGGAAAATGGACCAACATATAAGTTTGGACAGAATATATCCCAGGCACAGTTAAAAAGGCTGATTAAATAAGTCCTCCTGAAATAATATTTGTGCAAGAAGAGAGTACATTTTTGTAATAAATCAAACTTCTTTTTCGCATTCACAGCGTATAAAGTTAGCATTAAGTAGAGCAGCTAGTTTATGAAAAAGTCTTTAGTATTGACTCTGGGGGATTTGCTGACACTACTTTTCAAATATGGACTGTTTTCTGTCTGCTCTGTTATTTTATTTAAGTTGTTACAAGTTCAGTCTGTCTGGTCATTCTCTTGTAATTATTCTTGTCAGTCAAGGTCAAGCCCAAAAGCAACACCTGTTACACAAACTTTCCCTGCTACTACCCCACAACATGTGCCAAATGACTATGTTGTATTACCACCAAAGTACTTGAATATCGCGATGAAGTGAAATCTTACCAAAAAAAGAATAGCCCATGTTATAGCAATGGCAGTATCAGGTATTTCATAGTACTTGAGTAACATTTCAAAGTCTACTAAGTGAGTAAGTAAGCATTTAAGTCTGACAAAAGCTTGATATTGAACGTATTAAGTGATTTTAAACATTTGTATTTCTTGCTCCGACCCTTTTAGATTTAGTTTTAGTCTGTACTTTGAATATATTGATGCACTTGATATCTGTGCAGTTTTGTTTTAATCTTCCAATTGCATTAAATCTTGAATCTGACGTGGCATTCAGATTAATCTTGGGTTTTCCCGCATACTGTTTACTCTTGCACCACACTTGTACTTCTACTTGAATAATAATACATCGCTTGCGTATTATTTTTGACTCTACTCTGGCCGCCTCTGAGCAGTAAACAGCGCGTGCTTACCTCCTGCACTCCCACAGCCCCTAACCCATTTTCCATCAGGATTTTGGAGAGGACGAACGGGAGAAGGTACACGCTGAGCCTTCTTGTACTGCTTTAGTCCACTGGGCCAAAGAAAACCTCACACGAGCGCCGTCTGGCAGTGATGTGGGTCCAGCCGCTCTGATCAGTGTACTGTGGAAAAGACATCTCGGCACACGCAGGCATGTTTAATATGTGTCTCCATCTGCAATGTATAATCACCTGTGCTCCTCCAAGCCTACCAGATTGCAAATACTCCATCAATAACTGCGCTATGTTTAGGCTAAGGCTTATGCTACATGCCAATTTCCAATGTGAAGCGGTGCAGAGTCATCATAGTTGTAATTCAGCCTGGAAGATCGAACTTCTCACATCTTCTCCAGAGTTTACCTGCTCCTCACACTTCATCGCCTCACTCCAAATCCTCTTTGCTCACCACATCTCCTCCTGTCCATTCAGTGTCCCGTTTGCGCAATTTAAAGCCCCATTGCAAGTGCACGGACGCTTCGCTCTCCTCATTCTCTCATCATCCCCTTCTTTCTCCTCATCATCGGGGTCTGAGGGCCAAAGCTAACACATTTAATAAAACTACTAATACTTTATCTGTGTGTCTGCAGGTTGTAATAGCTGTAAGCACACAAGCAGATACATTTCTGTGAGTTAAGTTGGGTAGTGAATGTGAGTAATTTGTTTCATTTGAAGCATTTATGAAGCTGAAATTATATGCAGTCAATGGAAATTACTCCGTTTATTCATTCAGCCCATAGTAAGACATGGAGGATATGCTGTTTCCACCATCTAAATATCAGAATAATTAATGCTAGTAGGGCTAACATCTCTGACACAAGGCCATGCACTATTTTAAAGCACACATAAATGTAATAAAGTTTGTAACAAGTCCCTTTACTTTGTATGCTTCACTAACTCTTGCATGATCTGAATGTGTAGTTGTTTATCTTGCTAAATGATGCACGATAGGAAACTCATAATTTAGTAGAATAACTGGAAGTGAACATATTGCCCTAAAAACCCCGGACATCCAGTAAACGATATCGCAGCATCCAAATTGTCTGATTCATATATGTCCTGAAGTGTCCTGCAGTGTCTTGCTGTGATCTCATTAAAGTGCAAACTCAGAAGTGTTTCTCGAGCAGATGCACAGACTGTTGTGTTGTGTAGGTGGTCACTTCTGCATTTCTCGTCACTGACCCTATCCAAAGACCTGACTGTAAAGGCAATTACAGATTATTGGCTCTACGTCTTGGTGAAAATCCCACTCCTATGTGAGCATTACGAACCCAAATCAAAAACAAACTACCACATCACCTGATTTCAAAATCGCACTCACGTTGGATTTGTTGCTGTTGCCAATGGCAGCAGCCCTCAGGACACTGTCAGGGGAGACAGTCTTGTGCAATACAGCAGATGGACTCAGACATTACTTTGCAAGGCTGCATCCAGTCTCTTTATATGACATACTTTGACAGTTAAATATAACTGTTACATGTATTAAAAATATATATATACATTTTAGAGTTTATCATGTTATAGTAGAGGTCCCCATAGACCTATTTTCCTACTTGGAGGGCTGTTCTGGTCAGTTTACTCCACTACCTGCTTAGCTATATGTACATATTGTTGCTATGCCTGAAATGTATGACATTAAACATGCTTTTATTGGTTGAAAATGCCTTAATAAACATTTTTATCAGTAAACAAGACCTGTAACTTGTGGCCTTGTTGCATAGTATATTTAACTTGGAACAGAAAATGAGTTAGCGGTTATCATCCCTTTTGGCTTTATTTTCATATAGCTCTATTTAAGATACTATCTAATTTTCAAATTGCTTCAAATACAACTTGTTAAAGTATGGTTCATCTAAAAACACAATATAACACTGAATAACACATTTCTGTAAACTGTTCTCTTAACCTTCTCTGCATGATGATGAAAAGATGCCCTTATAAAAAGACATTTCCAAACACTACAGCAGACCTTGATAACTGTGCATAGTATACAGTGTGTAATAAAACTGGAGAAGTACTTAAGCTAGTGATGAGTCTCTTTGGGTGTCATCAAGAGGAAGATAAATGGTGAATGTGTCAAAGGCTGAGCTCTGTTAGTGGCTTTAGCTACAGCAGTGTGTAGTCTGATTTATGTCCATCGCCGCTCACTTTGTTCCCCATTCGTAAATACCTCATACACTCTTCTGTTCACGTCTGCAATAACAGTACACACACATGAACACCAGAGGTCACTGTGTCGGTAGATATTGCTATTACTAATGTAAATATAAAGCTGAAGATTGACAAGAATTCTGTATCAAGCATTTAGGTACATTAAAAACTAGGGAACGTGTGCCCTATGCGGCATTCTTCTCTCAAATAGAAAACACTGTTCCACCTTGTGATGTCATGTGGCAATACAGGAAGTGCTCCACTGTGTTTTTAAACTTCATACAGCTTCACTAGAGTCATTTGGAATTCTCAACATCTACTGAACTAAAGGTAAAGGTTGACTTGAAATTCACTGTTTCATGACATTGCTGGGTGGAACAGAGCATTTTGCACTTTGGAGAGACACAGCATAATGATATAGGGCTAAATCATGGTTAAATCTTGGTAAATCAGGTTTTTGATGAAGTAACAGCATTCTAACTCACAAGAGTCACTTTTGTGTAATATAGGACCTTTAATACATACAAAAATACATACAGATTCACAACACTAAATTTGAGCAGGTGCATTACTGGTGATGACTAAAATGTGCACAGAATGTACTCTTGTGATGAGTGTATTTACAATATTTTCTTATTTAATTAGTGTTTATGAATGCATAACAAATGGAATTCAAGTGTAGATGGCAAATTTCACTTTATCCTTCTGACTCAGAAATCCAAGCGACACACACTGTCACGCCCCTTTTCTTTGGACGCAACAACTTGGACCTCGGAGGAGCTCAGTGTAGACTCTATAGATCCATGAGTAGACTGAGCAAGAATCTGAGATAGAATCCAAGATGGCTGCACCCAGTGTCTCACTTTTAAGTATGAACTGTTTTCATGGTGTTTGGACGCTTTGGTGGTTTAAATTACTATTTCATTTCATATTTCACTATCACTCAGATTACAGCAGTACCTTACTGCTCTCGTATCACTCCCTTTGGTAGTTGGTGTTGTGGTGAGGTCAATAATCAACAAATAAAAGTTTTTGATCGGGTTTTCCTGAATGTCCCTCAGGTTATTAACAGAAGATAAACAACAGCAATAACAGCTTTGCCATTGGCATCCACATTTTCCCCTAAGTGGGACACACATAATATAATAAATCGGTTGAAGATTAGACATGACATCATATCTGAGATCTGAGTCCCAGTTGGAAGGCAAATCAAATGATTGATTTATTATAATAATTAATTACTAATAATTCATTATCAATCAGTTATGCCTGTTTGTGGAGGAGAAGTCCAGGGCTGGTTTTTGGTCTCACTCCGTCCCTGTTTTGGCCTCTTCATTTGAGTCATCCATCAATGCCAATGGGGCAATGGGCATCTCAGAAGTCAAGATCAGAGACCCATCTCTAGATCTTGAGCCAGTCTCAGTCATGACCTTTATTAATCACAAAGAAAAATTTAGATCACAGTTCCAGTTTCTATCTTTACAAAGTTGCTATACCTGCCTGTGTTTCTTTAAAGTATTGTATTCAAATCCATCCAAGCTGCTTAAGAGTCATTCTTCTGAAACAATCAGGCGTGTCCCTAATTGCCTCTGTGAAACATTCTTGTGAGACTTACCTTTCTTGACAAATTCCAGACTCAATAATTTTAACAGATGAAAGCTGCTAACTCCGTCCAGGGGAGTGGTTTTTCCCATATAAAACACTGATATGCACGCTTGTATTTGCTTATAAAGTTTTTTAAAACTACTGCAGCCTTTAGCCTTTGCATGCCGTAGTGCTGTGTCGTTGCCTCTGTCCAAGGTGTTTCTTTGTTTTATTGACACATTTGGCCATATTTGCAGTCTGCGTGCAAAGCTCTCACGGCAACTGCTATCAATTTGGGCCCACAACACTTTATTCAAATTATAAGGCAATTTATCAGCCCTCTGAAGATGTAATGTGTAAATGGTAACTGGTCTGACGCACAAAACAGAAATTGGAGAAGAAAGGTTGCAGATTTTTTGGGGCGCCCTACCTTTCCGTCTTCATACGAGAGCACTTTTGAAAATGACACCCTAAGGCCTACCCGCCCAGAACGTGATCCTCGTCCTGCCGCGGATTCTCCTATTTAACAATTATCTTGCGTCCAACAGGGAGGCCTTCACTGACGTTGAGAAGACAGTGCTGCAGAAATAGCTGTCTGGATGTGGTTGAAAGCGTCACTCACAGAGGCCAAGAAACAATGAGCTGTTTGTCCACTCTGCTGTTGTTATGTTTCTGCTCAGCTTTATTCAGTGAGGATTTGATAACCATATCCAGATGGGCCTTTCACAGTGTGTTTGGGCATGTGTGCAACTGTCAATTAGAGCTTGTTACAAGGAAGCTGCTGTTATGGTAGCTTCTCATTGATTGTATCTTGATTTGCACTTTTGTGTGTTTGTGTTTATTTAAAGCCACATCACATACATTTTAGCAAAAAAAAAAAAAAAAAAAAAAAATTCCACCTTATGAAATCTTTTTCGCTTGGAGAATACTTCAAACTTTAGTTTTCACTTGTTGATGTGCCGCCAGCCAAAGATACATGGTGTTTTAAATGGTAACGTTTTGTCTTTTTGAAGATGCATTATGTAACATTTCTGGTGACTGGGGTATTGGTGCTTTAGATGGTTTCACAACTTGTCTATTTTGCATTTCTTCACTAAATAAATACTAAATAAATGCCTTGAAAAGCATGCATTCTCACCTCTCACAGATCTGACCCATAACTTGGCTTGGTGGCTGTGCTTATCTTGAGTAATACAGTTTAATTCAGTAACATCTCATCATTAGGGACATGTATGTGGCACTTCCTCCATCAGAAATTGTAATAATTTAGTAATTATTAAAGTATGTAATTGATTGGTTAGCACTTCTCATTTTTATACACTGACTCTTTCAAGAATTTCTGCACAGGTTCTTTTTTCTATTTGCAGTAGTTGTAGTAGTAATAGTAGCAAAATTCTAAATCGTCGAAGTGGGAGGCAGTAATGTGTTTCTTTTACAATTTCACAATATTGTTTTGTTCGCTTAAATTAATTTGAGCAGTAAGCAGCTTTTTGGACAAACTAGCACCTGCACGTCCATGTGTTGTCTCTAGGGAGGTTTGAGTGACAACACAACCATAACTAAAGTGATTTCATTTACAATTTAATGAACATTTCAATAATATTTTGACATTTTCTGATTATTTGGCAAAGTCTAGTTACCTCGGTGCCAATACATCTACCATGCTTTTACGTAATATGTTTCAAATACTATTCATTTCATTGGCTGATGCTGATTAAAACTGCAGTGAAAAACATTATAATCTTCACGACACCTGTCCTTTCCATCAAGAACAGAGAAAAACAGCAACGAACACACAAGCGCGCACACATGCACACACACACACACACTGACCTGACTAGAGCAGGCACCACTTCAAAAGGTGAGACATCCCATAACTCTTATTCAGTCTGCTGGCAGATCTTGTTTTTTCCAGCCAATCATACTTAGAGAATGCTGGAGGTAAACAACTCCAACTGAATGACAAGCGCTTTAGGCCCTCCCCCTTTCCCTCTACATGCGATCTGATTGGTCCAAAGTGAATGACGCCATGTGGTGTCCAACTACCTGACCCTGCGTAAACCCAGTGACCCCTGTTTAGCTTTTTACGTGCATCATCCTTGAATAGACAGAGGATGTAGTATTTTGAAATTGCCTATGCTCCCTCGCTCAATATAGTCTCTTCACTAAGCTAGAATATGAAGCACTTTTTGTTCAGTAAATGACTATTCATCATAGTTGAAATATATATGAAAATAATAAGATTTTGTTCTTGGCCTTTAACTGACCCATGAAACATTCACAAATACATACTTTTTTATTACTTTCAGTTGCATGAACATTTTGAGAGTTTTGCAGATATTGCTAAAGAGACAGATTTACAACATATCCCAGATGACCCCTCAATTCTACTAGTGTCATTGTAGGATAAGCTTCTTGGACTTAAGAAATCCAGCACCATGTATCTCAGATGGTGGACTGCTAAACTCCCTGAACTGAAAGAAAATACATTTCAATATGTCGTGAAAAGCTCATTGTCCTTGCCAAGAGTCATGTTGTCACTTCCAAGAGCAGATAAATCTTCTCATTTGCGTTTAAACCCAGTCTGCATGCAAATCAAATGTATCTACAGCATGTAACCTTTCCACAACCCACCACTAAGGCTAGCTCTTTCTGATATAATCTTCAAATTTATGATATTGTAAGATATAGACACATAAATACATGATAAATGGCCAAGAATAATGTATACCGATACAGGCTGTGATGTTTTATTATATTGCTGTCATACCGCTGTTATGCCCTTGGGCAAGACATATTGAGCTGTGAGCATGATTGCTATATTTATAGGAAGCTATAGAAGTTGTTGAAGAGTTAGAAAATTTGATCGGGCTATTCAGCTGGGAGGTAACTCAGGACCATAAGAAGTACTGTATATTCAGTCTTTTTCAGGTTTAGTTTTTGAACTTTTAAGTAGTATCTCATATTTATATATTTTTTTCCTGTAATAATGTGTGGAAATCTTAGTGTTGTGATGTGATTTATATTGCGCAAACACTTGACTGCTGTTTAGTCCTGATGTAGCCTTGCTTTAGTTCCAGTTCTTGCTTGGTCTGGATCTGGATTTAGTCCCAGTTTAGTCTCAATTTAAATTGCCATGGTAACTGTACTTTATCCTATGTCAAACTTGTATTCACCTGCTGAGAGTTCAGACAGATCAGGACGTATGAGAAGAGCAGGTCCAGACTTTAGACCCGTTTTCCACAGCAGCACCGGGCCAAGTGTCGTTATGGGTGAAGAACTGCTGTGATTTGACTCGAAAATCTCTTCCACTGATTCATCAGCCTATCTGCAGTGGACACACATGTAGTTTTGATCAGTCTCTTTTCAAACAGCGTGAGTAAATTCCAAGTTAGTCCAAGTTATTTGGGACTGGTATATTTTGTTATGATTAAGTTCTCTTCTTCGGACAGCTCGGCCACCCACCTGCAGCATTCCTCTTTTCACCAAAGAGCTCTGTGCTTGTTAGGGTTGATTTAAGGGAGCGCTGAAGTGCGATCTGGTTCAGGCGCTTTACAAACACACTGATATGAGCCAATCAGTGACCAAATTATATTTAAAGATCCACTGTGTCACTTTTCTGCTGGAGGGTCCATCACATGCTTTTCTCCTGGTATGACATTAAACGTGTCTATTTTATATTTACTCAATAACATGGGTTTTTATTGACCTAAAAAGTTGTATTCTTACTATGAGTGGGCTTGCCTCTCCACAGATCTGACATTTAACTTGGCCCTGTGGTGTCACCTGCTGTCTCCATAGAGATAAATAAATTTAAAGCCATACTTTAGGACATTCCAGGCAATATCTCCATGGAGAGAGGCAGAAAAGTTACATAGTGCATTTTAAAACTTATTTCTTTATTCAGATGTGTGACCAAGTTATTTAAAGCAACACACACACACACACACACACACACACACATTTAGTCTCATTTAATGTTTTCTGTTGCTTTAAATATATACATTTGACATAAAATAAAACAGGACTTTAGCGTAACATTATTTAAACAAACTAAACTTGAAAAAAATGCTTTGTGAACCAAAACAAACAGTTGTATGCACTTTGTTTTTGTAAGAAGACGTAAAGGAGACATACTGAAGAACTTTTAATCTTTTAAAAATAGTTTTCCTTCTCATTTACCCTTTCAAAGTTATATTTAATGATTCATGCTTATTTGAGTCGTCTTTATTCTCATGCATTCACTTTGCTCCAAAAATCTGCTGCCAATTATTTATTTTAATTATTTACTGTTTATTTTATCAACAGATACAACAAAGTGAACATTTAAATAATCTAATGCAGATATCAGTGTTTTATAGCCTAAGCTAATTCACCAGCAGTCGCCATGAAAACTTTTAACAGTTCAGATTTCCATCCATCCATCTTCTCCCACTTAATCCAACTGGGTCGCGGGGGCAGCACTGCCCATTACTCTGTGCACCAGACCCAGACCCTATGAACCCCTCTGCAGGTGCTGAGCCCACAGGAGGAAGGAATCCCTTGATGGTCCTTGATTGTAAACTGTTCAAGTTCAGATTTCATTTTTTAAAAATGGAGAAAAAGCAATGAATATAGTGGATTTGTCAGAGAATCAAATAGTATAAAATGTGTCACACTCTCAAACACACACACTCACATTTCACTCTTTC
>KN490442.1:10945-29581 GCA_000787155.1 Scartelaos histophorus
CCCTCTCTCCCTCTGCCCCTGGCTATACTTTGTGGCCATGAGGGACCGGTCCAGCAGCACTGCACTTTATTGTGATCATGTTTATAGTCATGAGGCACGACTTGTTTCTTTTGTCACTGTAAACCACCTTAGTAATGTCCAAATTATTGAAATTGCTGGGTTTCAGGTGACATCACTGCATTGTATAGGACAAAATGTATGAATACAGTTGGGGAACAGCTAAACTGAAAATTGTTAAAATGGAAAATGAGACAAAAAGACAGAAGTTATGTCAGACACTAATTGAAAATACCAGGTTCAGCATGTGTGATTTTACCTTTTGGATATTTCATGGCAAAGTACAGTGTAATCAATAGGAAAAGCTGGCCCTTGCCCCGCATTTGGGAGTACGGCATAACAAACTCTAATCTAAAAAGTACCAATAATGACGGTTATATAGAAGACAAAACCATATTATGTTATCTGTAAATAATGATGTTTTTATTTTTCTTCTGCCATTTAACTTGAACTGAGTTTTGTGTTTAAGTTATACGCAAGAAAACCGGCACCTGACCTCCCAAAGTACTTCACAATTCAATGTTTTCACAAGGGCTGGAGTAGAGACTTGTTTAATTTGACTTTTCTACTAACATGTTGTGGTGCGAGAGGAAGTGAGAAGAAATCTCTTGGCAGCACTTAAATAACAATTTAGTAATCACACAAACTATTGGAGACTGCCAAAGGTTAAACTCACACATCTGACATCAGCGAGTAAAGACACGCCAGACCAGAAAACGGTTCAACAAGCAATTTATCACATTTTTGTTTTCCCTTTTTCACTATGTCCTTTCGAGAGGCCAAGATCTGAAAATAAAATATAATAGATAAAATACAGTTGCTGTTTTTTCAGTTATCGGGGAGGCTTTCAATTTAGACGAGGTGATGAATAATTTTCCAGTGAACACAAAAAAAAGATACAACATAATTTCATCAAAGTATCTGTAGTTCCAAAGCAGGTTCCAGTAAAAGACAAATAAGTGTTATCTTTTATGTAACCTGCTCAGTGAATTACTTATTTGGCAAAAACAATGCACAGTGTGATGTGTTGCTGGTCTGTGTGCAAGAAGCTGTGATTTTTTTTTTTTTTTTTTGCATTGCAACATCTGACAGAATTGCAATTATCTCAGATGCCCTTCCTGGACTTCACTTGTGACCCCTTTATTTTGGCATTTACACACACAATTTACTCATTTTTATTACTTCATTTTTATCATGTTAAAGGTCAATGAGCAAGGAGGTCTTAACAAACATTATTCCCTGCTCCCTGTGTCTTTGCTGCTGTGTCTTTGAGCAAGGCAGTTCATCCATATTACTTTTTGTGCATATAGACAAATTGTTTCTCAGTTTTTTGCCTGTAACGTGCTGGCATCAGGTGCTGAAAAGTTACATAGTGCACCTTAAATTAAACACATTGGATAATATTGACATGCTTTAAAGCTAAATATGCTGTATATACATGTAGCTGTTTCCTATTTAGCTCTAAACTCACAGAGACTTAGATAGAAAAATGTAATCCTGCAAATTTCCACCTCTCGAGAATCGTCTGAAACACTCTCTTCTTTTTAATGCCTTCTTCCCAGACAAATATTCCAAACGGTTTTGCAATTAATATGGTAAGTGGAGCAAAACCTCACAATGTCACTTTTCATTAACACGTGTTTATATCTTTCAGCGTGTGTCCGACCAGAGCTGGGTAAATACTCTGATTTTCGGGTGCGCTTGGTTACTGTTTACCAGCCGGTGACAAGGGTTGAAGTTTGACAGGAAAGACGTGCAGTAGGTGGCCAACCATCACTCAGGTACATGCCGATAGGAAAACTGGGTGTCCATCAGTTTGCAGTTAATATAAATACACACATGTACAGTCGGGGCTTGTGTGAGGAGGAGGGCGGGGTTGGGGATGACCACCTAAGAGCAGCTTCACCAACCTGGTCTTTCCGCTCGGATTTTCCCTTATACACGGAGACGCTGGCCTGACGCACAAGGCTCCAGCTGGGAAAACATGGCACAGCAGAGGGGATTGTGGGAGTAGGGAGGGGCCCAGGTAGAGACTCCAGAAACAACTATTTTATATGTCAATTTTTGATATTTGACAATGTTTAAGATGTGAAAAATTGTGAATAAAGTGAGGTAGTAAAGCAGGTATCTTGCTAAATGTTATTTGCAAGGTACATTCTAGGCAAAGCAGTCACATCTCCACGGAGACAAGTAGGTGTCTTCCCTCAGAAATGTTATACTGTGCACCTTTAAAGATAGTTTTAAATCATGAACCCCTCTCCAGTTTGTTCCAGGAGCCTGCCTTTTGGTTGATGAGAAGCTAGAAAATATTATCGAGACAGAAATAATACACACCCCACATGGTCTGGGAGCTGTGTGTCACCATCACTGTCACTGTACTCGTACTCCTCAAGATACGGCAGGTCCTCACTATACTCTGCTTTTAGATATCTTTCTGTTCTAAGGCTGAGGTCAAAATAAATCTCCATGGACATGTGAAAAAATAGGATTTAACTGAACTGCACTGAAATGCACTCGCTTCATTTTGTGATACATTTTGCGCACAGGGGTCTGGGGCGCAGGGCTCAGCAGCACAAATGGGGAAAACGGTTGGGAATCACCTACATAATACAGTTCATTTGAGGGAACAGCTTTGTAAAAGTCCTGTACCACTTTCTTCAGATCACTGTAAAACGGCGGATTGGATGTTTCAGCTGTTTTATTGGCTTATTTAAAATGTTGACACCTACTTCATGTTTAGGGCCATGTGTTATTTTTGCATAGAGAGGAGTCTGGTTTAAGGTGTTAAGGACATGTGCTCTGGTGCTGTGAGAAATTCTGGTATTTTTATTGTAATAAAAATGTGGGTGGACATCCAGCAGGCCTTTGAGCATAAATAGTTAAGGTGCTCTTGATCCCTGGAACATAATGTACAGTACCTTTGTTATATCGAGCCAACTGACTTTAATGGAGAATATATGTTTAAATACGTTGTGTTTTGTGTTACAGAAACCCTGCTGAGCTTTGTGGATGACATCTTATCTGGTGCCAGGTCTCCTTGTGTGATGCTGGGGGACATCCCCGACCTGCTCTCCTCCTCCATCAGTCTGATCGTCCGCTGCCTCGAGCCTGATACCACATACATGTAAGTGCACTGCAATAATATGTCATGATTTGCAGACTTTTGATTTCCACCTGGAACTATCATCATGATTCATACATAGACACAATACAGATTACCTCTGAAAGAAAGCACCAAGGTTACATGTGTGCTCCTCCTGATCTGGTCCATGGCAAGGTGCACTAGATGTGCTTTATCCTTGAAGAAGTCAGTTCATTTGTCTTCACTGACAGCTTCACATACAGTTCTTGACTTACCATTGTCTGTTTGGGATCCTGTGGTTTAGCATCAGACAACTGCATTTTGTCACGTAGGTGCTTTTTGCACACATGTTATGTTTTTACTTTACTTTTCAAAGCACAAGGTGAGAGACAGGTGCATGTTATGATGAATTACTGCTGCACTGCTACACTTTTCACAAATAACAAACTCTATTGACCATGTTTGTGAGAGCTTTAGGTAGTTTTAAAGCATCTTAAAACTAATTTATAGTAAATGTGTTAAGACTTGCGTGTGTTCAGACCACTTTCATTGAGTATCATTTCCAACATTTGCAGTACTTTTTTCTCTCATTTATTGAGCTCACAAATTATATTGACTTTTATTTGACTTTTTGCCTACGTCTCCTGGTGTTTTGCAGTTCTGAGTTCAACATCTCCACAGTTATTTTGTATGTGAACACACTGAGCACTATAAGCTTTCTGTCCTTGTATGAGACAAGTTCCAGCTCCCCTCACACGGCCCGACACCTCATTCATCTCCTGTTATCTCCTCCATCTGGACCTGCGCACATTACAGTATAAGACCTTCTATAGCACTAAAGCTTTGGAGAGGTCACTAATGTATTGTGTGCTTAAGCCTGCAGCACATGTGTGATGCAGGAGGCAGACATCACACTGTGCTTGTACGTCAGTCTATAGTGTTCAATAGGGCCTCGTGGTTATTGAAAGTATTAGTGTATTGTCACTCAAGTATGCAGAGGGCATGATGGGTAAATCTTGCTTACAGTGTCTTCATGCATGTGGTGAGTGTGCTACCGCTGCTAATATGTTGTCACATTGTGAGAGGTGTAGTTGTGGATTCAGACACTGGGGGGAGATGTGCATTCAGAGAAATGGAGCTTTGTACTGTGGAGATACTATCATGTATTATGGACACATATTGTTGATCTCAGTGTTAATTACTTGCATTGGCATCCCAACACAAAATGAGATATTAGTCTTAGCAAACATGTTACCTCCTCAAAATTATTGTTAGTCTCTCTACACCTCCAAAGCTCAGTAGGCTCTGTTCCACTTTGTGATGTCATGAAGCAGTAGTTTTCAAGTAAACAGATCCTTTTACCTTTGTTTAGTAAAGATTCCAGACAATTCCCTGACTGACATTATCCAAATGATTCTAGTGAACTTGTATGGAGTTTAAAACACAGTGGAGCACATCCACATCCACAACGTAAATCTGAAAATAGCGTAATATCGGCGCTTTAAATATAATATATACATTTTGTTTTAGCTCTATTTTTATACTATATATTTAACATCTGGAAGAAATAATAAGCACAGGTACAGACGAATGGTAGATTCACAAACATGGACTGATATACTGTACCTGTGTGGACATTTTCTCTGGGGATTTTTGAGAATATTTGCCAGACATATTGTATCTTGACTTAAAACTTCATTGATGGGATTTTGTTTGTTTGTTTAGGTTCCGGTTGTGGGCAGTGGACACCACAGGCCGCCGCTCCAGTCCGAGCGAGGTCACCATCAAAACGCCCTGTCCCACTGTGGATGACGTCAAAGCACAAGGTGAGAGACAAGAGCAGGCGACGATGATTCACTGCTGCACACACACAAATAACAACCATGTTACTGAGAGATTTGGATAGCTTTACTATTAATTAAAAACTCATTTATAGTAGATGCATAAAGAGTTGTGTTCAGACGACAGTCAGTCGTAAGTATTATATTTAAAATTAAAATTATTTTTTTTTCTTGTATTCATTAAGTTCTTTTGTTTAGGTATCTATTAGGTGGGAATGAGTTATTTGGGTTTATTTCCTTGACGGATAAAACACACACGCACAATTATGCCAGACAAACTGTGCAAACTATGACAGTTGTCTTTATATTGATCTAGAAAAAGTTAAATGCTTCAAAATTTAAGGAAAAGGTCCTGATCTTATCCAGCTAAATATTGTAATAATGAGCTCACACTTTATGGTATAAAGTGTCTGGCACCTGCCTACCTCCATGGAGATGTTACTGCTTTCTCTTCTACAGTATGGAATTAAACTTATCTGGTATTTATTCACCAACAAGCATTTTTATGTTTACAATTTGTTAATCTTGCATTCTGTGAGTGGTCTCCTCTCCACAGATTTGACATTTAACATCTGGTGCTGCTATGTGCTTTCCTCCGTAAAGATGCCATACTATTGAACTTTCAGAGTAGATTAATGTGGTGGGCCATTCTACAGAAACGTTACATTGAGCACCTTGCAGGTGCAAAACAAAAATAGTCTATTCTAAATGTTTATTCTTATATCATATTTCACAGGAGTGAAACATTATACTTTAAAACCTTGTTTATTTAGATGTAATGCACATTGCTTAAACTTTTACTTGACATTATAGCTTGGCATTTTCTCCATCTCCAGCACTCCATTAAAAGTAATCATCCACTGCTGTAATAAAACATGTCTGTCCCCACATTGCCTGGTAATATGCAAATTGTACACTGTAAAAGAATATCCCACGATTAAAGTGAATGTTGTTGCAGTGCGTGCCACTAGCCCTGCTCCAGACAGTAAAGAGTGATACTCCCGGGCATTTGGTTTTAATGCCTGGAATACATGAGCGCTGGTGTAAAATCTGATACTTCCACTTCAGAGCACACTTTAT
The DNA here is from genome assembly GCA_000787155.1 of Scartelaos histophorus. NCBI lineage: Eukaryota > Metazoa > Chordata > Actinopteri > Gobiiformes > Gobiidae > Scartelaos > Scartelaos histophorus. Next base: position 17,006 of record KN490442.1, read on the forward strand.
TAGCACTAACAGCCAAAGCAGGTGGATGCATTCCTGACCTGATGAGGCATGTTAGCCAGTGAACATTCGTCACTCCGACCACAGATTCCTTCCATTATTTTATTGTTGATTTATTTCTTTTTCACCATTTTTAATATCCAGGGTTGCATGTAAAATGCCATCTGTATTATTCATCATCAAAGTGGGCACTATAACTTACCAACCTGTTCATAATATAAGCAGTGGTGGGCAGTATACAGGTTACATTAAAGCTACATCATACCATTTTCAAACCGCTCTAAGAGTTTCCAAACTAAATGTAGTCATTTATAAGAATACAGTTGGGTAGCCTACCTTTATTTCTTACTTAACCTTTTAGTAATTTGTTGTATCTTTATATTTGTTTTGGTTTTGTTTTTACTTGATTTATATTATTATTTCATGTGGCATGTTATTGATGTACTGTTATAGTATTACATTCTTGTTTGCTGTTCCTTATCTTTAGAAACAGCTGATAAAATCTGACTCTATAGCAACAGTAACTACGCCGCCATGACACCAGGCACGCGAGATCAAACATGGCGCTAAAAAGAACGAGCGTGTTCAATCTCTCCCGAAATATCTCTCTAGCCTCAGATGAGTGAAAAAACTACCTGGAAAAGCTCAAATCAATCTCTAATATCGATTCTTATAATGTGAGCACCAAGTATAAAGTATAAAACGTTTTTCAGGCTCTTTCTCTAAACTTTCACGGCTCATAAATTCATCTTTGCCTCCTGTAGTAGCGTCTTGATTCTCCATGATTTCCATATCCAAAAGAGATATTTCTGTTTGTGGTTAGTAAAAAGTACTTTTATAAGACTTGATCTGGTCTTAGCTACTGGAGCTACTGGTCACAAAGACCAAGTAGTTTGATATATCCGGAAATTCTACTTCTGACCATGATTCTATCGAATCTGAGTAGAAATTGGTGCTCTCATTGTTTGATCAATATTAGAGATTGATTTGAGCTTTTCCAGGTAGTTTTTTCGCTCATCTGAAGCTAGAGATTTAAGATATTTTGGGAGAGGTGGAGCACGCTCATTCTGTTTAGCAGCCATGTTTGATATGGTGTGCCCGGTGTCATGGCGGCATAGTTACCGTTGCTATGGAGTGACATGACGGTGCAAAGACTCTATTGTAGTATTTGCCCTTTAAATGCAGAAAGAGCACATTTGTTTATGTTGCTGCTTTTACAGTAAACTCCATGGATATACAAACTATATTTGCCCATTTACAAGAATAAAGTCACGTATCACACCTTTAACCCTCATTTAAGGGACTTTTTAAGTACTTTACACTTACATGGTTCTTGTTGGTCTGTTTCTGATCTTTAGAAATAGCTGATAAAATCTACAACCTGTTTAACGGCTACACCAGTGGGAAAGAGCAGCAGACGGCCTACAACACCCTGATGGACCTCGGGGCACCCACGCTGCACCGGGTGCTCTACCATTACAACCAGCGCTACGAGAGCTTCGGGGAGTTCACCTGGAGGTGTGAGGATGAGCTCGGACCAAGGTAACATTTTAGTTTTTAGGTTTGTATTTTAAGATGAATTAAATGTGCATGCTTTATATCAGTTTTCAGTTGAGGAATTGATGTTGTTAAATTTGTTACAATAAGATTCATATTTGAACTCATGATTGGCGTGTTTGCCTGATTTAGCCCCAAACTTTTATCTGCAGCATTTGCCAAACAATACAAATAATGATAATTTTTAGTTTTGTTTTGTTAATCAAAATCACTGCTCAGCAGATCATGTTTCTGTCTAAAGCTAACTTGCAACAACAGTGTAAATACCATTATGAGAGAAATATGTTTTAACATTATAGATACAATAACAATCCTAGTTGGTTTGCCTGATTTGACCTCAAACTCTGGTCTGTCAGCTCGTGCCAAACAATACATATAATAAATATCTATGCTGTGTCAAAACGATTGTTTTAGACGTCCAAATTGGGCTTGAGCCTTGATAATAAGTCATAAACACGCAGGGATCTCTGGACTTGTTGAATAGTTTAGCATGTTCCTCTGTGAGATTTTATTCTGTAGGGGCCAATAAATATCATATAGTATTGGCTCAGTTTATGGCTCATGACACCTGGGATCAACACTTTCAGCACCTAATATTTCATCTGAGAGGAGATCCTCACAGAAGGCAACAAGATGATGATCTGATTTATTCCTCACCCATTCAAGGTAGATTATAACCCAGCTGTTTGGGTCCTGGGAGATACAATTGCTAAACCTGGAATGTTCCACAGTATGGCTTTAAAGGTCCTATATTATACAAAATTGACTTTTGTAAGCTTTAGTCCGTGTTAGAACATTGTTATCTCATCAAACACCTACCTGGAGTTGTGTTTTGTTTCAGACACAGATGCTTGAATGAAATCTACATCTCCAAAGGTCAAAATGCTCTGTTCCACCTTGTGATGTCACGTAGAGGTTTTCAAGTTAACAACGACCTTTTACCTTTAGTTCAGTAGATGTTTCAATAAATCATCCAGATGATTCTAGTGAAGGTATATGGAGTTTAAAATCCTTGTCGAGCTTTTCCTGTATTAACACATTTCAGTTTCAGAGAAGAACTCAGCCTAAATATGCAGAATTAGTGAGTTAAACATGTGTGAATGAAACAAAACGCAACTCCAGGCATGTTTGTAATGAGGAGACAACACTCTAACGCATCAGAAAATAGCATAATACATTTAAAGTTGCATTTTTCAACTACTGGATATTATTGCCAAAATGATCGGACCAGAAAGTGCGCCTTTAAGTTCTTGATTTATGGAGTAAAATAACAACAGTTTCTTCTATGTTAGTTTAGATAGTTTAGCAATATGCAAACTAAATTAAACATTTTTTTTTGTTTTACCCTTGCAGTAATCATCCAGCAGACCATAGCAGGGTGTACTTTCTATAAGTTATGCACAACGCCTAATAGGAATATTAAAATAAATGAGAAATAGAGCAGTATTTTTTAAGCTTGCAGTCTCACTCATTCACAGTACGAGTATGTCCCACAATGATTGAAGATTGTTTAATGGATACATAATAGAAAGCCAGACATAAATAGTTTTGCTCAAATATACTTGCCTTCATTAGTGGTCACATCTCTGATATGCAATCTTTTAAATTTACATTCCATCAAGCAAATTGATCATCAAGTTGAGCTTAATGGTCAATTTATCAGACAGATTTTATAGTATACAAAATCACGTAGTTCCAGGTCACAGCAAGAATACCAATAAACACGGGTCATTTTAATAATTTGTCTCTAGTGTGTAAAACATTATTCTTCACCATTCACAAGTGCACACTCACAGTCTGGCTGCGAAGTGGAGAAAAAGTGGCATGTAGACAAGATTGTGAGCTGGATCGCAGACATGTGAGAACAGCATTCTCTCAGTCAAAATGAATGTTACCAACTGTTGCAAACATATTCAAAACCCCAACATAAGTTTAGTTTTTTGTGGTCCAAGCCATTTAAACATGTGGTGGATCACAAATAATATTTATTTACCCCCTTTGCCCCCTGCAGGTCTTACCCACACACTGAAATGACTTGACTCACACTTTTTCTATTGACTTATGATGGTGGTCATGGTTCTAAAATATACGTTTTTCCAGACTATATGTACTTCAGAAATAAATAATAATAATAATAATAATTCCTTGCATTTATATAGCGCTTTTCAAGACACCCAAATACTTCTTTATATTATGTATACATAACTTGTACTGTATCCCATTAGTATTTTACAAAGCAATTATATGTGTAAGTGTAAAACAAATTAATAATGTGCAGTTAGGTTGGATATTACTACAAAATAGTGGTTCCTCCATGTGCTTGTCTTTATTCATTTACTACTGACGTTTCACCGTATGGAATATAAATTATGAAGACAAGTGACTGACACTACCAGGCCAAGTTACAGGTCATATCTGTGGAAAGTTGCGTGCATTTTTGAACAATAAAGTACCAGCAGTTTAATCATTACAAGATGGCGCAGTTTTCCTACTATGGAACATTAAAGGGAGAAATCTGTTGCATCTCTATGGCAACAGGCAGGTGCAGACCCTCCAGTTATATATTGCAGCGTTAATAGAAAAGTCGGCATTGTTTCTAGGTAAATAAGTTTGCAAACACATCTGTTAGTGCAGAGTCCAACTTGCTTTGATTCTCGGTGTCTCTGTCTCTGATTGTAGCCGCTTGTTTGTGTGAATTAGAGTTATGGGAGAAATTCATTCAAAGCGACTGGAGAGTAGAGGAAGCTTAACCCTCTGACTTCACCTGGCCCGTTTAGCAATGCCCCATCCCACATACTCTTTCCAAAATAGAGATGTTATATACTGCCAGCCATCTGCGCAGTATAAAAGTACTTTGAAATGGCCCATTGCAGTACACGCGCTTACTCAGTCAGATGAAACTGATTAGACTCTCCCGTGTTCTGAACGTACCTTAAGTTGTTTTAATGGGGACACATGCTGAACAGACTAGATGTTCTGGGAGACGCAGCCTCTCGAGTGATCTCATTAAAATGCTGTTTTAGTTAAAGCTAGGGGTGATTAATGCTAATACATAATAGCATGGTGGGTTTAATAATACTCAAGTAGAGCATTCAAGGTTAGCAACGGTAATTGTAAGATGCTGTGGGGGATAGAGTACTTCTCGGTGTCTGCGTACACTGGTGTATAAATGTTGGTCCCTTGATGCAAAGTGCTTTGAGTGCCTTGAAGATGGAAAAGTGCTGTATAAAAATGTGATAATTTACTATAGAAAGGAGCAGAGACCAAAGTGAAACAGCTACAGATTGGGACAATTTGGAAATGGTATATACGTCTATGATTTTAAAACTGAAAGTCCACCTAATTACAGCACCATGACGTTCCCCAGTTATAAGTTTTGTAAGATTTCAGTGACACTTGATACAAATGTGATGATATTATTTATTTCCCCTCAGACTGAAATGACTTGACTCACACTTATGATGGTGGTCATGGTTCTAAAATATAAGTTTTTCCACACTATACGCAGTTCAGAAATACTTATTTATATTATGTATACGTAACTTGTACTTTATCCCATTAGTATTTTACAAAGCAATTATATGTGTAAGTGTAAAACTAATTAATAATGTGCAGTAAGGTTGGATATTACTACAAAATAGTGGTTCAGTGGTTCCTCCATGTGCTTGTCTTTATTAATTTATTACTGATGTTTCACAGTATGGAGTATAAATTACTATAAAGAGTACTTCTCAGTGTCTGCGTACACTGGTGTATAAATGTCTGTCTGAAGGGGTGAGCGGTCCCTTGATGCAAAGGTGGAAAAGTGCTATATAAAAATGTGATAATTTACTATAGAAATGAGCAGAGACCAAAGTGAAACAGATTGGGACAATTAGGAATTAGTATATATACATCTATGATTTTAAAACTGAAAGTCCACCTAATTACAGCACCATGACGTTCCCCAGTTATAAGTTTTGTAAGATTTCAGTGACACTTGATACAAATGTGATGATTTTTTTTTCTGCAACAAGGAAGTGTGTTCTGTGGTAGATCTTTCCAGCCTCTCAGAGAAGTGGTACATTAAATTCATAAAATAAAGTGGGTGCGATAACTGGAGTATGTTAGTTATCCTGTTATTGTAGGATTTCTCTTTTACTTCCTCCGTTTTACAAGTATTGACATGATTTTGTAAGGTAAAGCCAAGTCTAAATTGAACTAACTGAATGAAAGGGCCACAAAATGATTCTGTTTGTCTAAGTGATGTGACACAACTTACCAAAAATCTCAAGGACGGGCTCCATCAACGCTGATTGTGGTCAGAGCTGGCATTTCTATAACCTTTGGCCTAATATTTTTACAAACTCAATTCCTCCACAGATCATCTTCCTTGGATAATTTTCAGACCGTTTTGGTTTTCCCGATTCTTTAAAATTGTTGCACGAAAACGATTCCGTCTTCGCGCAGCTCGGATATACGAAACCATCTGGAGCTTTTGTCTCTGCATCGCGCAACCCACAAACCTTCACCGATGAGACTTGACTTGACCCACGCACCGCTGTCTCCTAAGTCAAAATAATCCCCCCATTTTTGCCTGTCGTGAATAGAGAGCTTTCGATACGAGATTTTCATTAGCGTGTCAAAATATAGATAATGTTTTCAACTTTTGGCACTTCGGAAACTCCTATCAGCCAAGACAAAGTAGTATGCAAACAATGGAACAGATCTATAAGGCTTTATCATTCTTGTGGCCGAAAATATTCCATTCTGTTTTTAGAAGTGTATCCGATCTCACTGACGAGACTGTTTGGCACACTTCACGGGACATTTTTGTGGACCTCTTTCATGCAACATTGCGTGACATTTCTGAATAAAACCATAAACTTGGTGAAAGCCTTTCTGTACTTGACACTTCTTACTCCCCATAGGCCCAGATCTTGTCATCAGTTGAAATTCGCTGCTATTTTGTTGACATTGAAACCCTATCCTTACCATTTTAGCCCAAACCATGTCCTTGGTTGGACTTTTTAAAAAAACCTCCAAAATATTTGCGTCTTTATTCCAGTTTTGTTTTTACACGACTCTCTCTCCAATCAGACAACTACTTGAGATAATAGTATTGTTATGCTTGGCTTTTGTCCTCAGGAAATCTCCAGCATAATAATTACAGACTGTTTTCTTTGCTTGTTGAGCTTTTTATAGACACAAGAAAGACAAAAATATACGCAGTTAACACAAGTGCCCTTAGCTCTGGCTGCCATGGTGATTTATTAGTTCCTGTGTTACTTGAGTGAAGAAAAACACAGCACTATTGACATACAGCAATATCCATTTCTAGTAAAAAGTATCTTGTCATCACTTAAACTTCGACTTTTATGAGTAACTCGCCGGGCCACGGTGAAGTCCAAGAATCTTTACTTTTTCCATCAATACGTCGTAAAACTATGACTTTTTGAAAATCTTGGGATAACCTGTCAAGTATGTGTAAAAATATTATACGTGAGACGGACAACGAAGATTAAATCATTGTATGAATCGCAGGCTCTGTTTAGCTCTTCCCTTTTTGTGGCACGGCGGTTTAAACTCTCCTCTTCCAGCAAGAAGGTCGTGGGTTCAAATTCCAGAGCAAGTGGTCATTTTTTGTGCAGAGTTTGCAGCTTATCCTCGTGTCTGTAGGTGTGCTTCAGTTTCCTTTCACAATATGCAGGTCGGGTTGGCCCAAAGTGGTGCACAGATACTCATAGTGGTTTGGGACTAGCTTTCCCTCTTTTCTATGCAATTTTGTTGTACATCCAGTATGTGCAATGACAAAAAAAAGCATTTCCCTTCATCAAATCATCACTGCATCCAACCAGCTATTCTCTGCAGTCTCTTTGCTCATTCCTGCAGACTTATGATCCTAGAAACCCAGTGTCATTATGTGAACTGAAATATGCTTGTGGAATATCTAACTTCTGCTTCTGTCCATGGATTTGTTATGACTTTTTCTTTAATGTTCCCACAGTACAGCTTTACTATCATCAGTCTAATGCTGTACTGTGGAACATTCCAGGGACAAGGAGAAAAGCCTGATTGCATAGACTCAACCAGAAAACGTACATACTAGGCCCATCTACTACTACTTAAACATTTTATCATTATGTATCATTCAAATAGCGATGGAATAGGCGGTGTATTTCCTAATTTAAGTATTTCCCTTTATCAATTTGAAAGCATATTTTTCCTCTTTCAGTCTAATTAATCTGAGAGAAAGATCTGAACTCAACAGTAGCTAAGCAAAAACAAGTCTGTTGGAAGAGTGTTTTGCTTTGATATATTTTTTTCATGACATCATCCTTTTGGCCCGGGTCAAATACAGGTGTACATGTTGTTTTGGAAACCCACTGTTCCTTTGCACAGCAGTCATTTTATCAACTCTGAGCAGCTATAAGGGATGAACTATGGCCATAGTGTGTGCGATCTCCCACTATGTAATAAATGTCTTGAATGGCATGTATGTGCACAGCCAAAACCACACTAAAGTTTCATAAGTGTCTCTTTGAGGGCTGCTGGTAAGGGGTCAAACCATTTTCCACTTTTGTACATGTGTAAAGATTTATAGGGACAACTCTAGCTATCTGGAAACCGTGAATCTCTCATCTGCTTCCCTTTAAAAATGAAAATAATAAAGGCACTTTATTTATTTGAGCCAAATAAATATTCCAGCACTCTTAACCACAACCATTTTGAGCAAAACATTGAAGTTTTAAAAGAGCTTTGAAAAATGAAGTGTATGATACAAAGCAGCACCGATATAGTCGTATTTGTTGTATTATTTCTATCGTGGGGTCAGGAAACTTAGCAAACCTTTAAGTGGCTGCGTTTTGTTCTGCTGCTGCTCAGGACTATATGTACAGAACACTCAAAATAGCTCCAGTCCAAAAGCAATTGCGGAGGTACATCCAGAGTAATTGCTACAAGCAGGGATTTATCTCTCTATATGTAAAATGCTGTGCAAATTAGCAAAGAATTCCAAAAATAACACGAACAACCTGGTTTGACTCGTTGTACAAAGAGAGAAAATGGCCTTTGCCTTTGCCAGAAAAAACAGGATTTATCAGAAGATGTGATATGTGTTTTCAGAGTGTAGGTTTAGCTTAGGACGCAGAGGAAGTGGTCAGGCCGTTCTTAAAGCTTAAGCATCTACTTTAAAAGTTTAAAAAGTTGCACCACTACAAAAGGTGAGTAAGTTTGTTAATGGACTGTCGATCAATAGGTGTTAAACAAGGTAGTCAGTGCACTTGAGAGTCGTGTCCAGACATCACGTCAGGTTGAATTTTTTCTTTTTTTTTAAATGTTCAAGCATCTTAATTACACCGAGCACTAAATCAGCGCTAATTGCACGACGTCAGTTATTTTGCATATTGCCTTGTCTTACCTGTGCTATAATGGATAATGTTTGCCTGTAGACAAAATAAAACAAAACATAAAACTCTATTTGTAGTCGAATTATTTGTCTCCAAGGGCAACATCTTTTTTGGATATTTTCTTTCCTACTTATTTCCACCGATTTAAAGTCCATGTCAGTCACCAAAACGCTGAATCCACCACCACTTCAGCCTTAACATTTTGCTTGTAAATTGTATTAAGCCTGTGCCTTATGAAACTAATAGTAGCGTCTGCGTGTGTGATGTCATTTTGTGCAAGTGGCTTATGTGGAAAATCCAAACCTGGGTCAGAACATGAACAAATAAACGCTCTTTGTTCACTCCACTTGTGCGGTTGTTAATTTCCTCTTAACTTGCACATATCGAGTTGTAGCCCGGGTGCTCCCATGTGTCATCAGTTCATCAGTAAAACGTGTTGTGGCTTCTCTGTGACGCTCCGGCAGACTTGTGGTTTGGCTCGACTCGGGGCAGCTTGCTGTATTAGTGGCGGGTTTGGGGCTGAAGGATGAGGCGCTGCGACTGGAATGAATGAAATCTCCCATCCCTGCCTCTTTAAACAACCATTTAGCAAAGATTAACTACGCAACCCTAATAGATTGTTTTAGTTATTTATTGCAGTTAACGTGCTCTACTGTTACAATGCAGGCTCGTTATTCACAAGGGTTTGGCTTTTATGCATTCTAAAGAAATCATACTCCCTGCTCTTATTAAAACTATTTATAATCCCATAGATGTGTCCGTCATTCATTTGGGCATTGTGTGTTTTGGGTCAAAGCTGGAATGTAGCTGTAACCGTGCACCTTTCTTGGCATGGGCTCCCCAGACAGGCAGACAGCACCAGTGCCCTTTCCTAATATTATTATTATTACACAATCCATATTTGAAAGCTGAGGAGACGCAGTCAAACAACTCTCCATCTTTTATGTTTTTGTTCCTGTGACGAATGAGCTGCCCTCTCTTTCTCCAATTTTATTTTGAATCTTTTTTGTGAATCGTTTTGTGAATCGTGTCTATAGAAGATCAGTTTGAATCAATATGTGCGCTATAACAGAAGAGAACTATGCACATTTACTTCTTTTCAACATTTTAAACCAGGTGACCATTCTGATGTGACAATTTATTCTGGGATTAAGTCTGTCATAAACTTCTATTGAAGATTAAATGTGTGAACATGTAGGGTTGGTGCTAGATAGTACGGCGTGAAGGGATGATCTTCTGTGATGGAAGATCCTACATTATGCAAAATTGACTCCTGTGAGTTTTAAGCCATGTTAAAATGTTGTTACCTCATCAAAAACATACTTGGAGTTTTGTTTTGTTTCATTCACTTATGTTTGAGTAATCCTGCATCATTAGCCTGCCTACGTCTCCAAAGCTCAGAATGCTCTGTTCCACCTTCGATGTCATAAAGCAGTAGTTTTTGTTTTACCTTTTGTTTAGTAGAGATGAGCAATTCCAGGTCTGAAATCACCAGAGTGATTCTAGTGAAGGTGTGTGGAGTGGAGCACTTCCTGTATTACCACAACACATCACATGGAACAGAGGCAGGGTTTGTATGTTAAACATGTGTGAATGAAACAAAAACTCCAGGTCTCTTTTTGATGAGATAACAACATTATAACATAGATCAAAAAATAGCTTTATGGGCTTTTTAATAATTAAGCCTATGAAACACGGTATACTTAAGGATGGGGTTTGAGTTTGGACAATCGTTTGAGTCGGTTAATGAGTTAGCAGCAGTAACTTTTAAAAAGTTAAATTTAGTCTATTGTAGGAATGGAATATGTGTCAAATATACAGTATAATCTGTAGTCAGGATGCACTGTGGGCCCTGACCATAACAAAGCCCTGGGCTTGACCTGCATGAAAGATGTCTGCTGTTGTCACTACTGTTGTCAGGCATTTGTGACCAGAATGTTTTGTATTGATATAACGGACGTGTTACATTAATCTTCCTTCTGTCTCCCTGTCCTCAGGAAGGCGGGCCTGATCCTGTCCCAGCTGAACGAGCTCTCTCCGTGGTGTAAGGGGCTGCTGCAGGAACCGAAGATCGGCCTGCGCAGGATGTCTCTGAAGTTTCTGTCATGTCGCTACACCGACAGTAAGGCATTTGGGCTCAAGTGGTCTGAGATGGGCCAGGACGTGCATAAGGCCTGTGATGAACAGACTCTCACTGTCATGTACAACGATTATGGAGAGCCCAAAGAGCTCTAGATGTGAGACATACTTCTGTTTATGCACAGTGGAACCTAGAGGTAAATGTGAGGATGGATAGAGGCACACTTTCATTTTACACTAAACTATTATCACAATTTGCAGTAAGATAAACTGTGAAGAGCTAAGCTAAACCCACAGAATTGACGGGAGACTCTAACTACCGTACTTTCCGGACTATAAGCTGCTACTTTTTTCTCGCACTTTGAACCCTGCGGCTTATATAAAAGTGCGGCTAATATATGGACAGATTATTTGTTTGGCAACACAGGTGATGTCTGAGTGCAGAAAACGCTGCTGTCTGTGCAGTAAACACATGGGTTAAAATGAAGGTTGCAGCATTACCGAGTGATGCTGTCAGCAAACTCAGAGGTTGCAGCTAGCCAGCGATGCTGTCAGCAAACTCAAACAGTTTATCCCCGTGTGATAATATAAGTGATGATGCTAAATTAACATTAGTGAGTGGGATACGTCTTACCCGTATGCGTTAAATCCAGATGAGGCGTAAATGACGAGAAGAAACGTCTCAAACTTCAGTAGCTGAACATCCACTCAGACCTGATCCATAACCTGCCCCCAGGAGAGTCTGAAATCTGTTGAAATCCTACAGGACATTGACAAGATAGAAGATACGACAGCAGCTCTTTGTGCAGGAGACATGTGCAGTAGAGACGGGGAGAGACGAGGGTGATGCGCAGAGGAAGACGCTCATTTGATTTTGTTTTGAACAGTTATTTTGTGCTCCTTGCAAACACCCTCCTCATGGAAAATACGCAAAGACATGCAGATGATGCAACTAAGTTGCATCAGGTAACTGATCTGTCAGAGAAGGACGTAGAGCTGCTGCACGTAAACGCAGCATCAATGAGTTGATGGTGACGACGGCAGCACGACTAACTGACTCAAGAAGACGACAAACACTTTCAGACGCAATAAAAGCAGACGGCCGAACTTGAAAACATTGTTGAAGGCGTGGACACCTGCGGCTTATATTCAGGAGCGGCTTATATGTGTACAATTATAAAATTGAGTCAAAATTTAGTTGATGCAGCTTATATTCATGTGCGCTCTATAGTTCGGAATTTACGGTAAATAGCCTAGTCTTTTTGTCTTTTGTCTGTTTTGAGGTTCAATATATTGCTTATAAAATATAGACGATAATATTGAATGTCATTATGCCTCTGACATGATAAACCCTGACGCAGGATCTCAAAAAAAAAAAAAAAAAAAGAAACTATTTTATTTGTACAGTATTGTGCACAAAAAGTGCCCCACTAGTACAAAGAAAAGGTACTCACAATAAATACTGACCCTCAAAAATAATTGTTCCATGGTTGTTAATGGTTTTGAACCATAAGTTGATGTAGTAATTATTGTGACAGGCCAATGAGGAAAAAGA